>CAAKHG010020798.1:0-19720 GCA_901007715.1 Dactylopterus volitans
ACAGAAGTTAACATCTATGCACTTCTGAAATTAGCTCAAACACAAACACTAATAAAGGCTGGAGCAATCACCGACTCATTTGTTTGCAGAAGTGTTGATAAAAGCGTGTGATCGCCCCTCAAAGACACCTGAACTTATTTCCGCTTGCCCGTGTCCAGGCCATCCACGGGTACAGGGAGACCGAGCGCCTGAGCTGGGGCGCGGCATGCGAGGAGGTCCTGAGCCGCGTCCGCTCGGCGGCGTTCACCGGTGGGGGCCAGCTTCTCGGGCCTGTGCATGTCCTGGACCTGGACGCCGCCGGCTACATCAAGCCTCACATCGACAGCGTCAAGGTACCGCGGGGCAGCTCTCATGTCGCGGTCTGGGCTGGTTCACGTCCTCAGCCCCCCCTGACCTTGCAGTGTTTCAGTTCTGTGGCAGCACCATCAGCGGGTTGAGCCTTCTGTCCGACAGTATCATGCGCCTGGTAAAGGAGGACGCCGCCAACGAGTGGCTGGACCTGCTGCTGCCGCGGCGCTCCCTCTACATCCTGAGGTCAGTACGGACTCAAAAAAAATCACCTAAACTGATTATTTATGGTTTTTAGTGCTGGAGGAGAGGCGGTCAGTGTCCATGTTTCCTTACCAAGTGTGCTTCACCGATCAGCCATAACATTATGACCACCTCCCTAATATTTTGTATGCATCAATGAGCCTAGTTCCCCCACAAGAGCTGCAGATGTGGAGCTGATCTGACCCAGTTGCCTCGACATCACAGTCTGGTCATCGTCAAAGTTGCTCAAATCCTCACGCTTGACCACATCAGCTTTGAGGACAAAATGTTCACTTGTTGCCTCATATATCCCACGGACAGGCGCTATGGTAACCAGATCAAAAGTGGTCTTCACTTCCCCCGTCGGTGATCGTAATATTATGGCCGATCGGCGTAGACTCTTCGTGACACTCATTAACGTCCAACAATAAACAGCCACACTGAGTAATGTCTTGGTGTCCTCCCACGCGCTCAGGGACCAGGCCCGGTACGGCTTCACTCACGAGATCCTGAAAGACGAGGAGTCTGTGTTCGACGGACGGAAAGTGCCTCGGCTGCGCCGGATCTCTGTCATCTGTCGGAACCTTCCGGGCTGACCGACGCCCACGTCGCGTCGGGACAAAAGCCCGGGCCAAGCCAGGAGGACTGTATCAGTGAGCGCCGCCGAGGTTGCAGAACATTTGTCGGCGTTTGACGCTTGATGCTGAGCAGCCGAGGACGAAGCCGAAGACGGGTGGTGCAGCAGAGGAACGATTGCAGCCTGGTCACACTTTCACGGATCCTAATCGGACTCCAATCACCAGAGCGTGTTTCACGTTGCGAAAAAACACTGACTTGTAAAGATATTTAAATGTATTAGTTCAACTTTAAAAGACAAGAGAATGTTTATTCTTAATAATTTCATGTTTCATCACTTTGATGTTTTTTTTTCTGTTTCCCTGCTGTCAGAAATTCGCCTGTTTTGATGAATTTTTAATAAAAATGAAGAAATGACTCCACAAGCGTCGCATTACTTTGCAGTTGCGATGATGATGATGATGTCACTCGTGATTTACTAAAATTCCCTCCTCCTGTTCTTCATGGGTTTGCCAGAGTCATTTTCAGTATTTTTTTTGTTGCCACAGACTTCTCCGGCTTGAGTTACCAGGTCTCGGAAGCTGGCACCCTGAAGAGGTTGGTCTTGGAACTCTGCTCGGTCTGGAACTTCTCGGGTGGGTCTTTGGTGGTCGGTGTTTTGTTCACCAGGTGGCACCTCAGAAGACAGAAGGATAGTTGTGTTTCTTGGAGGCAAATAGGCTGGTAGCTGAGTACCTGGAAGAAGAAAAAAATACTTATAAAAAGACACTAAAACAAATGACAAAGCCTCTTCTCACTTGCTTTTGCAGGACATGTCCTCCACCCCCAGACCCTCGTAGTCACCGCCATCGCTGGCTTCCAAAGCCTCCCTGTCGTTGGCCTTTCTCCTCTTTGCTTTTCTTGTTGGACTTGGTCTTGCGCTCTCTAGCTGTCCAATGAGAAGGAGAGGACCAAGCAATGGCCAACGTGGAAAGTGGAGTGGAAAATGTGGAGCCCCGTGACGGAAAACCTCTGTCTTCAGTCCCTTTACTCCTCATCTCCAGGTCGTCCTCCAGGTCCTCCCCTCCCCACGTCCCCTCTTTTTCTCCGATTTCCTGGTCTCCTTCGTCCTCCTCTCTCTTCCTCGCCTCGCTCCTTCTCCTCTGAAGTGTCTCTGAAGTTTGATGCTGAAGTGATCCACCGCCTCGTTCCTCCCGTGTGATGTGAGGGGAAAACACACCTGTAGCATTTGGGGAAAGGTAAACTCATCATGTTTTTACTCTTTAATTATTATGTTTGGATTTTGTCATTTTTATCACCACAGATGGAAAAAAAAAACAAAAACGTGAGCATACAGTGCCTATTAAGTATTCAGCCCCTTGGATGTTTCCCCCTTTTGGTGCTTTTATAATTGGAATTGTCATTATAATTCGGCTGTTTTTTGACCAAAAAAATTACAAAAAAGACCGTTAATGTTTTGAAAGAAGATGGTAAAGCGCTCCTGTGTCCTTGCTTCAGCCCGGGGCCACGCTACCGCTGGCTGAGATGGCTGAGCAACAAGGTGAAACTGCAAAATGACAGAGCAAAACGGCTAAGCATCACCTCAAAGAATCTCAAACCTCTGCTTTTAACAAGCCCTTTTTCACATTTTTTTTGTTTGTTTTATTTTGCAGTGACATCATACTGGTATATTTGCTCGACCGTATGCCTGCATATGCGTGTGTATAGTTGTGTTGGTGTCTCGTCTGTGTGACGTAAACAAGACGCCTTTTTAGCGTTAATTCAGCAACTCTCCAGGGTTCAACATTCAGCCCCGCGTTCCCGTGAGCTTTCCACAGGAAAACGCATCGCCGAGTCCAGTGTTGTTATTGTCAAAAATCCGACTTGGCGTGGTACGTTACTTCCACTAGGTGGAGGCAGCTCAGTTGTGAATGAGGAGACGCGTTGTGGGAGGAGTCAAGCAGAGTTTATAAAGGACTGAAGGTCTTGTTAGGTAGGATCTGCGAGGCTTCTGCAAGCACTCACGCCCCCGCCGATGCCCACGCTCACTCCAACTCTCAAGCAGGCGGGTGAGGAGACCGACCGTTCCCAGGTCTGCTCGTCCGTTTGGTTTCCCTGCCTCCATCGGAGCTAATCCATGTTCATGCACTTGAGCCTGTGGTGATCTCCCTCCAGCCCCGTGGAACCGGCACAGATACAGGAACCGGGGACCGAGGTCGGCGGCTCGATGCGGGTCCTGGTGACCGGTGGATCCGGGCTGGTGGGCAAAGCCATCCAGCATGTGGTGGAGCATGAAGGCGGGAGGAGAGAGGGAGAGGAGTGGATCTTCCTCTCGTCGAAAGATGCTGACCTTGTGTAAGTCGCCGACCAGTTCTGCCGGGTCACTTTATCCTGTCACGTGCGCATTTGTTTGAATTTTTTGCTGCTTCCTGTCAGTCAACGTCGACACTCTGACCACCTCCGGCTTTGCGTCCTCATCTTTCATGCCTGTGTCGCATGATTTGAACCTGCTGAAGCAAATACAGGCTCTTAATTCAGATATACTCTATTTTTTTCCACATATAATATGAAATTGGTCAGTTTTCAAACCTTTTATGTTTTTCCTGTCTTGATCCAAAGTGGGAATAACAATTGTGCGGCAAAATAGGGACCTGGAGCAGACCAGGGCGGCCTTCCGGAAGCACCGACCCACTCACGTCATCCACCTGGCGGCCAAAGTCGGCGGACTCTACCAGCACATGAGGCAGAACCTCCATTTCTTGGTGAGACAACGCAGCGGCGCGTCGCGAGGCAGCCAATCGGCGGCCTGCGCCGTCACCCCGCCCTCCCGGGGCCGCGTTGACGCTCTCGCACCTTCACAGAGGGGCAACGTCAAGATCAACGACAACGTCCTTGAGGCGGCCCACGAGACGGGCGTCGCCAAGGTGGTGTCCTGCCTGTCCAGCTGCATCTTCCCCGACAAAACCACATATCCAATCAATGAGACCATGGTGACCCTTTTTGTTTTGTTTTTTGTTTTGTTGCTATTCCTCTCCCGTCCGCTTGGGCCTCGCTCGTTTGCTGCTTACTTCTCTGACTCCTGACTCTCGCAGATACACAACGGGCCGCCTCACGACTCCAATTTTGGATACTCGTACGCCAAAAGAATGATTGACATCCAGAACCGGTAAGCGCCCCCCCGCCCCCTCCCCTATTTGTTAATCTCACGGGGCAGACTGGGCCCTTTTTTTGGAGGGATGAAATGTCGGAGGACCACTTTTTTGCATCCCATTTGCATCTCGCGGCGCAGTTTATGTGTAATTTATGTGTTTGATTTTGCATATGGAGCTCCCATCCGTTTTGGATGACATTGTTAAGCAAATGCGTGTTTGTGAATCAAACGTAAATGGAGGAGTAAACTTTTTATCATCGCTTAACCAATTATGTATTCCACGTACACGAAAACCTGGATTGAAATGTATAATGTGGAGTATTACTGTTTCTTTATTTTACATTTGACAAATGTGCATCTCATTTGACTTTTTTCAACATCTATATGCAACGATCAGCCATAACATTATGACCACCGCACGTTCACCATAGAGTATAATGCAACAGCCCTGCAACTAGTTCTCCCTTCAGGTTTTATGTTGAATTTTGATTGAATGTGTGTGAGAGAGGTGTTGACATATTTGAATAGGATCAAATGCATTAGGATGACCAAAATATTAGGGACCCCTCTCAGTGTAACCAATATCATCCCACCTTATGCATTACGGTGACAATATTGTTGCGTTATATTGTTTTTCTTGCACTGCATTCTATAGTAAACATGCGGTGTTTTTAGCGCCTTAGCTTAGCATCTATTTGAGAGGAGTTGAAACATTTGAATGATCGTTTTTTCAGGGCCGTAATGTGTAACGCTGTTGAACTGTACTGTACTGTGACGTGTCTGAGAGGTGTCCCAAATATTTTGTCAAACCAAATGCACATGAGCGGGAGGACCACAATATTAGGGACACCTCTCGGAATAACCCAGCATAACTCGATGCAGGGCTGTTGCATTATATTCTATATAAATCTCAGGTTTGCAGATTAGAGTGTAAATGGTACAAAGGAAATGTTGCTTGCACAGGAAAATGGCCAGAGATCACGACACCACTGGCTTTAAGAAGCTTTACTTTCACTGTGCGACTTTGCGTGTGTGTGTGTGTGTGCGTGTGTGTGTGTGTTGACAGGGCATACTTTCAGCAGTACGGATGCCGCTACACAGCAGTCATTCCCACCAACGTGTTCGGCCCCCACGACAACTTCAGCATAGAGAGCGGCCACGTGCTGTCGGCACTCATCCACAAGACCTACACGGCCAAAAGTGATCAGGCCAAGACCTCCTAGTCCACATTTGATACATCCACGGACGACAGACGCACCCAAACGCAGACCACCAGTCAGCGGTTTCCTCTTCTTTCTCTTAACAGAGGAAGGAGGCGACGTGAACGTGTGTGGATCCGGAGCGCCGAGGAGACAGTTCATCTACTCTCTGGTACAGTAACCTGCAGAGGGATGTGTGTGTGTGTGCGTGTGTGTGTATTAGCTATCATCTAAACTTTGACTGTGTAGGATCTGTGTAGGATAAATCATTATGACCACTGCATGTTTACCATAAAATACTGTATAATGCAACAGCCCTGAAATAAATTCTCCCTTCAGACTTTTGACTGAATGTGTGTGAGAGAGGTGTTGGCATATCTGAATGATTGTTGTTGGGACTGTGATTTGTGATGCCAATGAACTGTACTGAGGTGTCCCTAATATTTTGGTCATCCCACTCATTCATTACAGTGACAAATTAGTAGGGACGCCTCTCAGTGTAACCATGTACTGTGCAACAGCATCATAAATTACAGTCCGAATAACAATCATTCAAATATGTCAGCACCTCTCTCGCACACATTCTATCAAAAATTCGACATAAAACTCCTCCTGAAGGGAGAATTTATCGCAGGACTGTTGCATTATGTTCTATGGTGAACGCACAGCGGTCATAATGTTTCGCTTGATCGGTGTGTGGACGTATTATAATATCTTGGCCAGCTCAGTCCAAACATTCGAGTGCCACCGACTCTTTTGAGTTATTTTCAGGACTTGGGCCGTCTCATTATTTGGGCGCTGCGAGAATACGACGAGGTGGAGCCCATCATCCTCTCTGGTGAGTACAGAGCGCCGGCACCTGCTCGGCTCACCGGCGCCAGCCGCTCATCTCTGCCGGTTTCATCTCAGTCGGGGAACAGGATGAAGTTTCCATCAGAGATGTTGCGGACGTCATTGCACAAGTTCTGGACTTCAAAGGCCAAATACACGTATCCTTTTTCCAAACCCGAGCGATGCGGCAGCAGGAACCCACAGACCAAAGCGTCATCAGCAGCAGCTGGAGGGCAAAATATTAGACTCAAGCTTGTAATGATGGATATTTAAATGGGAAAGATTTCTCTCGGTCATCATCTTCTCCTCTGTCTGATTGGTCAGCAGTTTTTCAGCCGTCCAATCAGCCACAGCGTTACTGAGCTCCTCACTAACAGGTTTGGTTATTGGCCCACTGTGCAGGTTACTTTAGTTTCCTCCAAAGATCCTTTTTTTTTAAAAGGTAAACTTTCCTCCTGTTTTTTTTTGGGTCATTTGTCCTCACAGGTCAACAACACCAATGACTTTTTTTTTCCTCAAACACTTGATTTTCTACTGCAGCCGAATTTTAATGATTTTTTTTAATGCATTAACGCAAAAACGAAGGCGTTGATTTTGACACTGGTGCAAAATGTAAAGGGATGGATCTAATAAAAAAAAATCTGCTGATTGTGTTTTGGAGTCGGGACAATGGCCCTTGACGCCTCGCACCAGTTTGACACCACCCAGTCCGACGGCCAGATGAGGAAGACGGCCAGCAATGCTAAGCTGAGGCGCTACCTCCCCGACTTCACCTTCACGCCTCTGAGAGAAGGTCAGAGGTCGCTGAAGCTGCGTATTTAAAAAAGATTAAAAAAAAAACGTTCTGGTGATGATATAGAGCCAAAACATACACTGATCAACCACAGCCTCAAAACCACTGCATGTTTACTATAGAATATAACGCAACAATAATAATATAATGCAACAATACTGTCACCCTAGGGCATAAGAGTGGGATGACCGAAATATTAGGGACACCTCTAGGCGTAACCTTTTACAGATCACCAGCATCGCAAACTACGGTCCCATTAACAATCACTCTAATGTGTCAACACACCGAATCAAAATTTTAAATAAAACCTGACGGGAGAATTTATTGCAGGGTTGTTGCATTATATTCTATGGTAAACTTGTAGTGGTCATAATGTTATGGCTCATGGGTGTATAGAGATGTGGAAAGAAGTCAGAAAGACATGCACTTTTGTCTATCGAATGTGAAATAGAAAAAAAAACTGGTAATACATTTTATTATAAATTGTGTTCACAGAATACATAACCTGCTGAGGCTTTTATGTTTGACTGACAAATATGCATTTCGTGAATTTACGTGAGTTTGTATATTTCATAGATTTAAATTTCCAACAATATACATATTAAAAGGGAAACAAGTTCCACTTATAGCAAAAACTGCTTTTTTTATGACCATTAATGTGACTCAAACAGCGCAAGTGGAGACTTTGTTAGCTGCTGCCGGTCGACGGGCAGCTTGAGCCTCATCCAAATGCGAGATTTGAATGAGTTTGCATGCGTCCTCCCGTTGCCGACGGTAACCCCGCCTCTCCTTTTCCCGCCCCTCCAGCTGTGAAGATGACCTGCGACTGGTTTGTGGCCAACGCGGACGCGGCGAGGACGTGAAGTGACCTGAGGGAGCGAGCGAGTCGCCCCGGCGTGTGGTTTTTTGGTAATAAAGAGGTGAAGCACCGCGTTGAATAAAGTCGTATTTTCTTGTGTGCCGGAACTCGTGAGTTCAGATTTTGCTCCCCTAACTTTCCCTCAATATCTAATGAACTTGTAATCTAGAAAGAATTTGATAAGAAACATAAATTGGTAATTGTTTAATAATGGAAATCTCTCATAAAACGGTCAACTGAGGCGCTGCTTTATCTTTCAATAGAAATGCACCTTTACTCCAGTTCAAGCTAAAAAAACAAACAAACAAAAAAACTGAACAATCTTTTACAAAACCTCACAACATCTCACTCGTTTGTATTTGTCAAGAGAAGCCTCGCGCAGCGGCAGAGTCCAGGTTTTATTAGAAAAGTTTCTATCTATAAAGCAACAAAGTTTTTTTTTTTTTTCCTTCCATTAATTACTTTCTAAGTTGAACACATGAGAGTAAAACTATACAGGCGCTGAGCTCTCCTCCCTCCTAACTGGCTCTCAGTGATGTTGTTTCAGGACAAATCCAGGAGGCCTTAGCCATGGTTCCCGTCGATGAAACGGCGGCGGCGCTTTTGTCGCGCCACTCTCACTCGGTGAGGTAGAAGTGCATTTTGTCGTTGACGTTCTTGCGCTCCGGATTGAGCCGCTTGAGGATCTGCGCCAGCACGTTGACGGTCTGCTCGCTGCTCAAGCCGGTGCGCTTGGTCTGGAACTTCTTCAGCAGGTCTTTGGTGGTCATGGGTTTGCGGATCAGGTAGCGGCGCACCGCTTCCTCCGTGAGCTGCACGTCACTGTGGAGTGGAGGCGCAGAAGGCACGGTTCATACAACGGGACTTTTGAGCTTTACACCTTTTGTTAAATTAATCAAATTCACCTCAGAAGTTATTTATGATTCTTGTACCAATACCAGAGTAGAGTAGATATCAGGTAGTGGAAAAGTGCCATTAGAGGCATAGAGGAGGCTGGTAACTACACACCTGGAGCTGGGCGTGGACTTTCCTGATGGCGGCTGAGGTGTGCTCTTGCCGGAGGGGGCGGGGCTCTGGCTGTTGGGCTCCATCTTCAGCCTTTTGGCGGCCGGCGAGTCGGCGGCGGGACCCTGGGGCTGTCTCTTACCTGTCAGAGTGGGACGCGGTGATGAAAGAGGGAGGGGCGCCAATTTCGAGGCCACAAAATTTACTTTAATGATGACTAGCTGCACTCCAATCCCCAGCATGCTCTGCTGCAAGCAGCTGATGGTGACGTGGAGGAGACGACAGCGCGAGAGAGGCAAATACCTGCACTTCAGTCACTCTTACTTTCAATGTCATGCACACAACTTTGATTGTATGGGGTTTCCTGTACTTCACATGCCGATCTTTTGTATTTTCTAAATTTGTGGACCAGTATTTATTTTTAGTCTCGTGCCAATGTTACAGTAAGTAGGCTGATTGGTTTGTTGACCAGATCGACGATGACGAGCAGACTGGAGTTACTTCAGTCACTCGGCTGTTTAGGATGCGTTCAAGGCACATTTTAGGAAAAAATATACTTTTGCCCTCAAATTTATGTTTTACATTAGCCTTGGCCTCCATGAGCCTGTCGCCGGTTCACCTCTTTTCCTTCCTTGGACCACTTTTGATAGGTCCTGACCACTGCAGACCAGGAACACCCCACAAGAGCTGCAGTTCTGGAGATGTTCCGACCCGGTCGTCTAGACACCAGTCTGGTCCTTGTCCAAGTGGCTCAAATACTCACGCCTGACCACTTTTCCTGCCTCTAACACATCAACTTTGAGGCCAAAATGATCACTTGCTGCCTAACATATTCCACCCACTGACAGGCGCCATGGTAACCAGATAACTGGGGTTATTCACTTCCCCTGTCACTGCTCATAACGTTATGGCTGATTGGTGTGACACTTGTTGGATAGGTGAGGCCAATGTGCTCTCCGGCCTACTTTTTTTTTTTTTTTAAATCGCGTGTGTGTGTGTGTGTGTGTGTGTGTGTGTGTGTGTGTGTGTGTGTGTGTAAGCACCTTGCTCGAGCTTGCTGGCAGCAGCTCGCAGCGTGCTGGAGGTGGAGGCGGAGTCGATGGACGGCGTCCCTGGGCGGCTGCCAGTCCTGGAGCTCCCCGCCGAGCCACGCCCACCCCCGCGCTTGGAAGGCGTGCGCTTATTCTACGAGACGGGAGGAAGGCAGACATTTGAATAGGATGTAAAAACACTCGCCCATCCGGCACCGACGCGATACTCATCTTTACGCCAGATTTATCGCAAAGCCACATAACTGATAACCGTTACTAATCATCCCGGTGAGCGTGAAATAAACGAGTGAGAGTGAATGACTTAATTAAAGCGGCTGCATGCACTCATGCAGCCGCGCGCTCGCTGACCTCCATGAACAGAGCCGAGGCCGCCTCCCCCTCGATGTCGCTGTCGTCCGAACTCTCCGATTCTCCGCTGCTGTCTGCGACACACAAGCCCCAAACAACTCGGTTACTCAGGTTTTCTTCCAGTGTTCCGACTCACGCATGCTTCTTCGTGGGCCCTTCACCTTTTTTCTTCTTCTTCTCCATCTGCACCGGCGTTTTCTTCCCCTCCTCCTCGTCCTCCTCCTCCTTGGCCTCCTCCTCGTTCTGCTTCTCCTCCTCGCTCTCCTCCTCGCTCTCCGAAGCCTCGTCGATCCCTGCAGAGGACCGGCGCGTCGGGTTGAGTGAAACAAACGACCGTGCGTCTGTCGGAACGAGCCGACGGGCCGACGCGTGTCGCTGCCGCGCCGTGAATAAAACTGCTCATGTTATAACGTGATAAAGACTTCAGCCGTTAATCATCTCAGTGGATGATATCATGAGAGGGATGTTGGAACGCATGCGGCTGCACAGGCGTGCGGGAGGCCGAGCGAGTGCTGCCCTCTGGAGGTCGCCTCCGTTCTCGGTCAGCTGGAGGCGTCATTGATCCAAGCGTAACCGCGGTGCATCTGAGGCGCCTGCACTTGTGGAACTATTACATAACAAACCGTGGAAGCTACGTTGGAGACTCACGCCGTTGTCTCCATTCAGCTCAGGCCTCTTTTTCTGCCTTGCAAAATAAGAGTTTTAAACAGACTTAAAAATAAAAAAAAGAGAACTCACCACCTTTCATTACAAAAACAGCTCACGCAAGCTACATCAGCTCCAAAGTTTCCAGACTCCCCGTGGTGCTGAGCAACAATTTATAGGTCATATCCAGATTTTGTATTTAGCGTGGAGCTCCCCATTTCTGAGCGGTTTACGGTGTGTTAGGAGCGTCTCATTTGAAAGGCATGAAAACTGGATGTTCTGCCGAGGCTCGTCGACTGTGCTTCATAACAAGAGTCGTGGCACGTCTCAGGCGAAGCGCTTCTAAATCGCGTTGTAACGCTCATTGTTCCAACACGTTACAACGTGAAACTGATCCACTTTTATTTTCACGGCGTGGCAGCGATACGCTTCCGTAGAAATGTATGAAGTCAAGGATGGGAGGGACTTTTCCGGCTGACCTTTTGGGAGGTCTTCGCCTTTGCTGGGTTTTCCTTTCTCGAGTTCTTCGTCCGAGCTGCCCGTGGAAAAACAAAAATCGCGTGTTTATGAGAGAAGAAAACTAAAGCACATGTTTAGGTTCATAACGGGGGAGCGAAGCCTCCTCTGACCTGCTTTCGTCGGACATGTAGTCCACCTCCAGACCTTCGTAGTCACCGTCATCGCTGTCTTCCAAAGCCTCCTTGTCGTTGCCCTTTCTCCTCTTCTTCTTTGCTTTTCCTTTCCCCAGGTCTTTCTTGGACTTTGTCTTGCTCTCTCCATCTGTCAACGAGAAGAAGAGGTGGCAGGGTGGAGGGATCAACCAATGGCAAACATGGAAAGAACAAACATGGCAGCAGAAAGAGGATGTGAACACCTCCGAGCCGGCTGCCTGTCGCCCCGCTCACCTTCCCCCATGCTGCTGTCGCTGTCGTCGCTGCTCATCTCCAGGTCGTCCTCCAGGTCGTGGATGCGCAGGTCGCCCCCCCTCCCGCCTCCCTTCTTCTTCTTCTTCTTCTTCCCCGATTTCTCGCTCTCGTCCTCCTCTTCCTCGCCCCGCTCCTGCTCCCGCAGGCGCCTCTGGAGCATGATGCTGAAGTGGTTCACCACCTTGTTCCTCCTGCGCGACGGGGAAGAGGTCGAAGAGAGGCGCTTTAGGGCACAGCGGTGGGGTCAACTCGGCGCTCACCTCATTTTGTCAGAGGAAAACGCACAAACAAACGCAAAACAAAAGCCCACAAAAAAAAAATCCTGTTTCATGCTTTTTAACACAAGGAAAATATCAGCCGACATAAGAGGCTTTGAGGGGAAAAAAAGAAAAACCCATTTGACCTTTCCGCCTGGCGTTTCCTCTCCAAACCCGTTTCTAACAGTTACACGTTCACGTCACTGCGTTCCTGCCACATTCTCGCCCTCAGCGCCCGACACCAGGCGCTCTGGGTCCCGCCCTCCCTCACCTGCCCCACTCCTCGTCGGCCTCCTCGGCCGTGAGGGTCCGGTGCTTGGCCAGCGGCGTGAAGTTGTACCAGCCGTGAACCGGGAAGGCCTCAAAGGCTCCATCGGGGCACTGCGTAAAGATGTAGTAGGACGCGTTTTCCGTGACGCCGCCTTTCTTCAGACCTTTGAACCTTTGACACAGAGGGAGACAGTGGCTTTGGCAGGGGAACTGTGACTTGTTCGCCGAATTTGCTCGCAGAGGCGATCCCTCTCACTTCTTGCCGGCCTTGCCATTGACCTTGAGGATCCAGGGCTGGTCCTCCACCTTGAACTCGCGTGTGACGATGCCAAACTTCTTCCGCCGCGCCTCCTCGCGCTGCTTTTTGCCGAATTCACTTCCGGCGGCGCCCTCCGCCGTCTCCTCCTCGCCGTATATCCGCCGAGCACTCATGTCCCTTTCCATGCGAGCCTGGCGTGGAGAGGGTGGGAGGGCGCATGAGTGAGTGTTAACATACGCGATACTAAATGAGGATGGCTAAGTTCAATGAGTTGTTTGTCATGATTCAGGTTTTCTGCGTCCCGCTTAAAGTTCCCAGCACTGACTCGGTGCCCCACCTAGTGGCGGGCACGGCTCAAAACCATCTGCCGTGTGCAGACGGGATAACAGGAGGCCCACCTGAGTCCAGGCAGAGCAGTTCACTCTGTCTCCGGCGTTGAAAGCCATGATGTTGTACTTCTTGCTGGTGTTCCTACAAAGGCACATATTCACTCGTCAACCTTACATGCGCATTCCCGCGTCCTTAATTAATGTTAATATACAGCTCAACCATAAACAGTTTATTCAATATAGAGCGCCTTTACAAAAGGTGGACGCCCTTCAGATCACTAGCGGCCGTTTGGTTTAACTGCTTCATCATAAACTGGATTATAACTCTAAAAAAATCCCTGAATTTGTTTACCTTTAAAAATCTGATGCTGGTTTGAAGGCAAAGTTGGTCACACCAAACACTGATTTGATTCAGATTGTCCTTTTGTTGGCTCACTTTGCATTTTGTAAATTGATTAAAAAAAAATAAAATAAAATAAAAACTAAAATGTGTAATTTTTAAAGCTTTCTTACTTTACAGTACGTTTTCCCACCTGCCTAAAAATTGCGCACGGTGCTGCATTCTGGAATCAAAAATATCCTACATGCTTCCTCATAGTCATAAAGTAACTCAAGTGATGGGGCATCTGCATGCAGATACATCACCCCTATGCACCACAATAAGTGACGCTTGGGAAAAAATATGCACATTTTGAAAACTACGCCCCATTTTAGAATAAGACGTCACCCACAGACGTAGAATAACATTGAATTTCCTATGATACAGCAAAGCAATAACGCACAATGAGGCCATCAGGCCACTTTTTCTGTGGGCGCTTGCATGCCGCGTGCGTGTCTACTCACTTGGGGACTCGCACTGTGAACTCAGTGGCTGAGGAGGTGCTGCTCCCCTGCGGGAAGAAGAAAATACACACAATTTCAATTAGCGCCTTCTCCCAGTTTCTTCGCATCTGCGCTGTCATTCGAAAAGGATGTCGATCATTTTACTTTACGGCAGCGCGACGCCGTCTGACGCTCGTGCCAAACACGAGGTCTGCTTGGTTGTCACAGAACCAGACATCAACGATGATACTAATGTGCGTCTTGTCACCTCAGAGCAGGGTCAGGACTCACCGGTGACGTCATGATCTGCCGCTTCGTATCGACTCAGCTCATCAACAGGCAGCTACACCTTCAGGTAAGTTATGTATACTAAAAACAAACAAACAGTTGCGTTAATAAAAAGGTCAACCCGCCTTAATATGAGTCAACATCATGACTGGGGCTCATTCTAATTTATCAGTCTGCGTTCATGTTAGCCAGCTGCTATTTAGAGTGATTATGTATCCAACTTAACGTTACTTTCTTCGGGACTCATTCAAAACTGATAACACGTTTATTTTGTAGACCGTAAAACAAAAGATGTGCGGTTTCCAAAAGGGGAATATCTTTTTAACACCGTGACACTGAAGTTGACGAGTTGGAGTTGATAACGTCTTCTCAGTTAGCGGATTTCTGCCATAAAGGAGTTCGCTCCTCTGCCGCTAGCTCGCGATGCTAAGTAAACACGGGCTAGCGCGGGTTTAGCGTCAGTCTGCGCTCAGTTTTTAACGGGGTATCAAAAAAAAATTACGCTACGTTTTGGTGAAAAGTAAAATAAAACAAAAACGTCGACAACGGCAAGAGTTACCGGGAACAATTCATCTCAGACATAACGTAGTAAAACCAAATATTTCTGTGCTCACCGTTGATTACCGGCAAACGCACTCTCCGTCCCGTTGGTTTACGGCGCCGGCGGGAAACTAAGACCAAACAAATGGTTCCGGTCTTTTGTTGAGCTGAGGCGCGTCGGCCTCTCTTCCAAGTAAGCAAGATCGTATGATTTTTATGATTCATATTTTTTAACCACAGCTGTGACCCTAAACACCATTAAACTGCCTCAGCTATTCATTTTGAAATTATTCACTGGAGGTGACATTTCCTATTATTTTTCATCTGTGACTAAAGTAGTGGAAAGTTCTCATGATTTTAACATTGATAAAACATAATCTTATATCCAAAAAAACCGACAAATATTTTAGTTTCAATCTCAATGAAGAAATCGTGGTTTTCAATAACTGAAACTTTTATTTTTGGATGTCTCACAGCTTTATTTTGACAGCAGGCGTTAAGAGTCTCCAATGCACGCATCTTTGCACGCTTATTGAAACACTGCCTCCTGTTCACCAAATTTTTGCAGTCAGAGGACAGAAGCTTTAATCCAGGTCCGGCATTTACAGAATGTGCAGATACAAAGCAATCAAACATACTAATACTCGTAACCGAGGGTGGTTTTCCCATGCCTGCTTCAGCATCAAAGCGGCACTTTGACATCATTATCAGAGGCACATCAAATCATGAAGCATCACCTTAAAGGCACCACTCAGCCCATATTTGATGAGTGCTTTCACACACACTTTGAGCCGCCCCCGGACTGCCTCTCAAAGATGAGATACAGAGAGAGAGCTGGCCGAGTCCCATTCAGAATAATGTTAATCGTAGATGATTCGGCACAGGCCCGGTATTAGCCGCCCCCGTGCTGACACCCCGAATCCCAGCATTCCCCGCCGTGGAGCAGGGAACCATTGAGCAGATGTCTCAGGCGGACGACCTGGAGGCTTGAGTGGCTCAGACCAGGAGATCTCAGGAGCATGGGAGGCTGCAGCTTCAGTGGCAACAGCGTCATCTTGGACAGGGGCTGAATCAGGAGGGCTCTCCCCAGAACTAGCCATCCCATGTGAGGGTGAGTTTATAGCCGGTGGTAAGGCCTTCCATGGTGGCGTCATCCTCTGTGTCATCCAGAATCAACTGAGGGGTTCAAATGAGACATACTTAAAAATGACTTAACTGGCTTCGTGGACTCACGCTGGTAAGTGGCCAGTGTCTGGCTGGCCAGGCTGCCAGTTCTTGCCTTCACCGTTAGCCAAGGCTGGCAGCCTTTTGGTCTGGTCCACATTAGCCCGAATGATGATGTGTTTCTACGCAGGAATCCAGAAAGCTCTCCTGATGTGGCTCAGGCAGTCCGGATAGCAGATAGTCGACATGGGAACCGCGTTTGTGCTCAGATCTGCTCTCGTCCTCCAAGGGTCAGCATCATCCCTACCACGGACTGCGCCGACAAAAAGCCGGTGGAAGGCCTCAGCGTCCCTCATCTTAATGGCTGAGGTACTGGGAAACTCTAGATGCTCAGATTGCAACAGCTGCCGAGGTTAGCCAGACTCGCCCTCCAAGGCCTGCAGAGTGGAGGTGCATGGTTCTGAATGGTCCATGAATGTCAGAACCAGTAAGACCTGGTATTTATAACTCTAAATCAGGTGGTGCTGGCCATCAAAGGTGATATCTAGGGCCATCTTGAGGTGCACATACTCCCTTTGCATGTTCCCTGACAAAGGCTGAGAGCTGAGATGCTGGCGTGACACGAGGGGATGGCTGTCGACATCCCCGTCTCAGGTCAACTGCCTGTCAGTCAAAGTTTCGTCTTCTACAGCGGGGATTTGATCAGGCTGGTCTTGGCTCGTTCACTCCTCGCCTTCTGGAGCCTTTGTTGATCCAGCCACCTTGCAACCTCTTCACTGGCTTCTAGGGCTTGTCATTGAGCTCCTCTGGCTTTTGCATCAGTATGCTAACGCTCCAGATCGGCTGAGGCTCCCCCGCTCTATTTGCACTTGCGCTTATGCAAGCTGCAGCTGCTTTAACTTCTGCTCTAGTAAAGCTACTTGGAAACTGGTCATCGAGCGACTTACATCAACCCAGGATGAGCTAAATGTCCACCGGGAGGATGAATTTGGCCGGGAGCTTGATTCCTTGTTCACTGATAAGGCCCTTGTGGAAGCACCAGGTTGACCTGGCCTCTCCATTGTCAAGGATTGCAGAGAAGGAGGGGAATCAACGTCATCACCTGCCCAAAGTTTGCGAGAACAGCCCTCCCTGCTGGATCGCTGCGCTGGCAGCCCTTTGGTGTCTGACTGTGAAGTCTCCATAGTGTCGTGGAACCCAATGTGGCTCGAAGGATCTGAAGTTCTTAGAATAATGGCTTGGGTCGTCGGCTATGGAGAAATGACTCTGGTAAGATAATCAGGGGAGAAGCTTAAATCCAGATCCCACAGTTTCAGAATGGTCCCTTTCAGATCAACTTGTCACAACGTTGCAAAGCAATCGAACGCACTCGCACTTCCACGGAGGCTCGCGTTCCCATACATGCATCAGCATCAAACCGACACTTCACGACATCATCATCGGGGGCACATCAGAGCACAGGCCGCTCGCCTAAAGGCGTCACTCAGTCCACATTCAGGCCAACGTGTCCACTTGCTGGTGGATAAAAGTGAAAAAGCAGGTCTCTTAATTGTCTGCCGACTGACAAGTATGACATATTAGAGGAAAATGCATTCATAGAGACTATCGTATAAGTATAAAAAACACGTTGTTTACACAGTAGGCACATATCCTGGTATCCCGATCATTTCTGTCTGTAGGCGTGTGTGTTGTATGTGTGTGTGTGTGTGTGTTTGGTAATAATCTTTCACATGCACCATTTTAATGCAAAATTGACCTCTCCGACGTACTTGTGAGAAAGGAATTCTCAGAAACACACAGGTTTGGGCGGACGGTTCTGGTCGGGGAATTCTTTAGAGGACACTTTATTTCCAAAAAAGGGGCTTAAACCTGGGGAGACCCGGATAGGGGCTGGAGTTCTGGCCCTGTGGCTCACCTGACAATGAAGGCTCTGTGGTCTTGCTGTCTCCTGGAACCACCATGCCCAGACAGGATCCCTCGGAGCAGGGACGCTGGATCACAAGGCTTGGTGCTGGACTCACTGGGGGCACTGCAGGTGGCAGACTGGCCGGCTCTGGAGTGGCAGGACCACGACTGGCGCCAGGAAAGCACATACTCAGCCTTGGACCGGGGCGTCAGCAACAAAGTGAAGGTATGCGACTTCTGCAGGTTGCGCGTGTGCAAGCCCAGTGGGTCCTTGTAGGGTCACCGGAATTTGATATGAACAGCCAGTGGTGCTCCTTAAGGATATGCACGTATCGGCTGTGATGGCATTATTATTTTAGAAGGTGGCGCAGGTCTGAGTCTATTAATAGAAGGGGGCTGAGCTTGCTTAACTGGTGGTAAGTTCGAGCTTGTGATGTTCCTGAGTTGCAGCCAGTTAAAGCCTAATCTTGTATTCCTTATATGTCCTGACTAATCTTATATGTCCTGGACAGCTGATGAACTGAAGACACGTGAAGTGAAGCGCCGCGAAGCTCCAGAAAACTGCTGCTGGACCTTGACAGGGGAGAGCCTGCATGTGAAGAGACGATATCGGTTTCCATCGCACGTTTTTTTTAATGTTTTTAACGCGCTCAGACTCCAGCAGCTCCTCCCTGCTGACTGGAAAACAAACAGATGACACTGTTTATCCGTATTTTCTCGGATTTGTGAGTTATTTACATGCAGGCTTAGGCGCAGCACCACGTTACAGTTTTACAAGACAAATTGGCACAACAGGTGACGCACTCCCTCTCCTGCAGGCTTTCCCCCGGTTGCGTCGACGCTGTAACAGATTGGTGGCTGCATGAGACTCCACAAAGCTCAATTTGTACAAATTTTTCAAAGTATGAATCATATTTGTGGCCACTCCGGGGAAGAAAAAAAGAAAAGAAAAGAAGAGCCTTCGTTCTTGAACTTTTGACAGGCTCAGTTTTACAAGAGCTTATTTAGAGCACAACATCATCGGATAACGATCTCAAAAGCTGTAAAAGTGCTTGACATGACGGCGCCATCAGATAATAACGACAGACCCGAGAGTGCACGGCACACAAAATTGCACTTTTTTTTTTTTTTTTTCTCTTTTTTACAAATATGCGCGCTCTTTAGTTTTACAAGTAGGTCACACTGAGACCTAAATCTCATTTGCAAGTGAGAGCGGAGTGCAGGCTGGTCACATATTTGAAGGGCAAAGCATCTTTATTGTGGTTGTACAGGACAGGTGCTCTCATGGCTACGTATTGTTCCCTCTACCTCCTGATGAACAAAAGATTTATTTTTACAAGTTCACTAGCTCAACTCAGATCATTTTTTCACCCTGCCATTAAAATGATGGCCAGTTTCATACGTGGGGGGTTTCCCTTTAATCATTCTACAGCATTTCATTCTTTAAATGAGAAATCTCGGAAACGCTTGCAGGGAGCGTCTTCAAATTTGGCGCAAATGTCGACTTGAGCTCGATTTTGGTGGTCAGAGGGTGAAAGGTCAAGGACGCAAGACCTGACAACCTTTCCGGCCACGACTCTCAGTGTTATTTTTTTCTGATTATGGCAAAACCGCCGCTCAAATGTTTAAAATGGATGAAATGATGATGTGGCGTGACATCGCGCCACTTTAAAGGGCTCAAAGATGGAGCGATTGGAGTTGAGTCGCCAGTCGTCAAGGTCGTTATGACATCGCAAAGCGTATATCTGGGCATAAGTCGCATGCTTATTATGACATTTTTCTACTCTGGATACATGCAATAGAATTCATTCAAAGACTTCACCACGTCGACTACGGAGGGACATGAATGTTCACTGCTACGTGACTAGTTCTTGGCGGAGGGCAACCGCGGGGCGCCGACTCTGGCTTTATTACTGGAGTATTGTTTGAAAACCCTTTTTCTTTTTTTTTTACCACTAACCAGTGAGCTGGCAACCTGTCAGGCGTTTCAG
>CAAKHG010020798.1:20440-31697 GCA_901007715.1 Dactylopterus volitans
TCTATCTATCTATCTATCTATCTATCTATCTATCTATCTATCTATCTATCTATCTATCTATCTATCTATCTATCTATCTATCTATCTATCTATCTATCTATCTAGCATGTTATTAGGTTTTTCATGACTTCCATCTGCCATCAACAGTTCAGCTTTGAGCGTCTTTTTGTTTTGTTCTGTGAAATTTGGTCCGATAAGTGTGCAAATCCAATGTGGACTTGATAAACAAAAACAACATATTTTCAGTAACCTGACATTTTTGCTCTCTACAGGATCACTCTTCACCCTCGGCCATTGCATTTTTCCTCCTGGTATGGATGAGCATACAGATTCTAGTTATATTTGCAAAAAAAAAAAAAAAAAGTACGCATTTTAGCGACTTTCTTCCATTCTTATTGCCATTCGGTAAGTTTTTCTCTGTTTTACGCAGGTTCTTGTGATGAATATAAAAACCTAACTGACCCATGGCGCAACAGACAATTCACGTCCTCCTCCTTCCCTGGCTTCCCAAAAAACAACGATTACGTCCTTGTGAACAAGTGGTTTCGCTTCACCGGCATCGGCGGGGACAGACTCATCACAAGCTGCGAGACGGGCAATCGCGCTGGCTCCCACTACACCATTCATTTTTCGTTCACATATCCAACGACGGAATCTGAGACTGAGTCAGCGGGGACCGCATATGCCGATTATGGAGGCTGCGGTACTTATGGTATCACAATGAGCGTGGTCCTCTGTCCTGGGGGATTCTACATATACAAACCCTCATCTCACCCAATTAGCTACCTGGATTACGCAACCTGTAAGGATCAAACGCCCGCCGTCATGCTTTACGCTTTTCCCTTGGCTAACTTGCAGAAAATCTTTTAATCGTGAGTATCATTTGTGGGCTGTTCAGATCACAGCACGTGTACCCCAGACATCTGTGGACCACTTGCGGAGTGCGATGGCAATGGAGGATGTCCTTGTGTTGCTGGCTATGAAATACCCACAGGGCATCTGCCCACAGGAGATTCCTATGGCTGTGTTGGTAACTATTCCATCTGAAAACCCTCCGGCCGGGGTGTCCCCAGAAAGTCTCACACTTTTGTGTGTTTGTGGTTTGGGGTCCCCAAATGGGTCCCTTCAGAAAAGATGTTATAAAAAATCATATACAGATTTATTTTTTTTTCCACTTTAAGAGCTTAAATATTTTGATCACCCAAAGCCCTAATCAGAACTATAGTTTATATTCATTTTTGAATTTTTTTTTACATTTTCACACCATTTGTGTCTGTCATACTAGCACAACACAAAATATATTTTGAGCGGTCCAGGTTTATATAAAAAAGCTCACACTTAGCATCCCTATATTGGCTCTGCTCTCAAACTAGTGGTCAGATATGCAATTTATCGAAAAATGTCAAACCCTGTCAACCCAGACGCTAAGATTGCACAGGCAGTCACAGGTATCAGCTTATGTTATGGAGAAACTGGAGCATATCCAAAAAATGTGGTGTGAATGGGCGTCAATGGGGACCCGTTTGGGCCGATGTGTGCAGTGGACCTGGACCTTTTAAGACGAGAAGTCAGGTTGCAATTTTTAACCTTGCACCAAAATCTTATGTACGGAAGAGGATTAGGGCCAGTGAAGAAAAAAAATATATAATTCTGAGAAAAAAGTCAGAATTCCGACTTTAATCTCAGAATTGACTTTTTTTTTCTTAAACCCAAAAGGTTTTTTTTGGGAGGATTTTTTTCATTTCTGAAAAAAAAGGCCAAATATAGAGATAGAAGAGCAAAATGTATGCACCACGAAGATATTTGGTCGTCTGAGACCCCTCTGTCTCGAAGAAAATCACTGATATCCGACATTCTCAGTCCTTCCTTGCTCTCATGCATGCAGTGACACAGTGACGTCAGCGTTGGCAGCAGATGCAGAGTGTTTTTTTTTTCTTCAGTGGCCCTAATTCTGTTTCGGAAAAAAAAGTCAAATGAAAAGAAAACAAATCTTCCGGAAAATTATTTATTTAAATTATTTAATTATTTTTTTCAGAAATGAAAAACAAAAAAGCTCCCGAATTTTATTTATTTATCTTTTTAGGTTTTGGGAAAAAAGTCCTCCCGAAAAAACATTTTTGTGTTCCTCAGTATTATATATTTTTTTCTTCAGTGGCCCTAATCCTCCTCCATACTTATGCCATGAGTATTAGCAGAGGCAAAAAAAACATCAGAAAGTGGCTAAATGTTGTTTTTGGTGGAAGTGCTTCACATTGAGAGGCATCATTCATGCACTGCATTTCGTGAGTATGTACAATAACATCCTGAAACCCTGTCCGTGCCTCTCTGGGACAGACATAGACGAGTGTCAGAGGAATGCAGCGATTTGCGGCCCTTACTCCGACTGCACCAACACCATCGGATCGCATGTCTGTCAGTGTCAGACTGGAACCAACACAACCAGTCCGGCCTCTCCACCCAGCGAGTCCAACCCATGTCAAGGTAACAATTATAAAAAAAAAGGTCGCAGTCTGACTTTGTTTTTGTTGCCAGTGAAGTGGCAATGGATGAGTTTGTGCTATTAATTGACATCATACGGAAAATCTTGCGGCGCACATGCTGAATGTGGCAGTGAAGCACTTTTTTTTACGCTTCCACGTCGCGCTTGCTTCTATGATGCAGTTCTCCACGCCGGCCACCAGGTGGCATGAGGTCTCACTCGCGGGCTCGTCTTGAACGCAACCCTGATGTGATGATCGCAGCCACAAAATGAGCCATTTCACTTATGTCAAGATTGAGTTTGACTTTTTTTTTTTTTTTCAACTGTTGTTGAGGAATTTTGATTCAAAATGCTGCCCTGATGTTTTCCTGCAAACGCTGACCATCGCCGGCGCTCTCATGCAAGATTTAGCTCTTCATTCTTCTCTTTAACAACCCTCTTGCCCCGTTTTATTGCTGCTTGTTTTTATTATTCTAATTTATTTTTATTTGGAATGGACAGTGTATGTTAATGAACATATGAATGTAAAAACACCGGATAGTTAATTTCCAAGTGCTAATTTCCATCTGTGGTGCCCTTGAGCAGAGATCAAAACACACTTAACAAATAAATATAATTAAAGTTAGGGCATTTGTAAAAGCCCTAAGCAGAGATTAAAAACACAGAGGTAACAAATAAATGAAATAAATAAAAATTAATCATTTTTATACACACATTACAAACAGTAAAATACATTCAATACTGAATCCTCCCAAGCCAGCTCAGCTCATATTCACCTTATATTAGCTTGACTTTGGAAGAATGTTCATGATGAGAATCTCAGCTCTCGCTTTTTTCTGATTAATTTGATAATTATTTTTGAATTATAGTTATTTAAAAAAAATGTATTCCTAAATATGAATTCTTAAATAAAAAGCCCCAATGTGTAGAGAAGATAATAAACATCAAACCGTACATTTCCCATATATATCTAAATGTAGACATTTATATGTAAATTTCCCCTCTTAATTCATGTATTTGTCTGTATTGTTTATTTATTTTTAAAGTAGTAAATTGGTGGCATATCTTGACTTTTCTCTTTGTTATACTCTCCTGATTTATGTTTGTCACAATAACGCTTTTTAAAAAGAAAAGCAAATTAAAAAAAAGCAAACAATTGATAAAAAGCAAATATTTCTCAGATTGGCTCCTGCAACCATAATTATAGAAAGTGAGAGCTACATGGGACGTATCCCTGATGAATCAATAAGACAACTGTGCCATCCACTACACCTATTTTTTTGATGAACAAACGGCGCAAAAACTGCCAAAACATCTTTTATCTGAAAGAAATGCAGTCCTACTTATATAATATTACATTGTCAGCAGCAGTTATTATTCAAAAGCTTTTTTGTAACGGCAGGCCAGTAACGTAATAACCAGCCAATTACGTAATAACTTATTACATCATTAGCAAAATGCTGCTATGTTATTGACTCAAACATTTTACATTATGGGCTTTATTACATTGTTATTAAATGGTTATTGGTAGGTATTACATGGACATATAGTTACATTATTGGTTGCCATTTCCATTTTTTTGCTTTTTTTGCTCACTTACCTGATTGTTGTAATTATTGACACTGTGTGAATGCTTTAATTATTTATCTTTTTTATTTTTTATTTTTTTCATCTAAGATATCGACGAGTGTCTGGAAAACATCTGCGGCGACGGCGGCACGTGTCAGAACAGCCACGGGAGCTTTGCGTGCGAGTGCCACGCCGGCTACCAGCTGGAGCCCGACGCCACGCCCCTCTGCCAAGGTGCGCCCGGGTGGTAACGAGCGGCGAATGGATAACCGGGGAAAGCCGCCCAATGTTCACGGTTCAATAAAAGCAAATCTGCAATTATTTAAAGGCGCGAAAAACACTCTTCCCCCGGTGAATTCCGAGGGATGGGTTGCGTGTGCATGAAGTAGCTGGAAAACTCATGTCCTAAACTGACAAAACGACGATGCAAATATGAGATTTAGACTTTCCAAGGTGACGAGCTGAGACACATTTGTGTCGTTGCCGCAAAATAGCTCATTCACTGCCGACGTCGCCGGCACTTACAGCTGCACATTTTTTGTTGCTCGGTTAACGTTTTGTGCCTTTTTTTTTGTGAGACTCGGACGTCTCGACAGCTGTGCTCCCTCCGCAGATGTCGACGAATGTTTCAACTCCACCGTGTGCGGGCCGGACTCTCTCTGCACGAACGCACCCGGGTCTCACGCCTGCCAATGTCTGCCGGGGTTTGCGGCGGCTCAGCCGGAGCAGGAGCCCAGCGAGGAGAACGTCTGCGCTGGTATTTGCACAGAAGCGGGCCGCAACGGGGACAAGGGAAGAATCAGAAAATTAAAAAAAAAAAAAAAATTAAAAAGGATTAAATTAAAAAAAAAAATCTTATAAGATAAAGAAATAGAATAAGAAATTTAAATTAAAAAAAGAAGCGAAGGAGAAAATAGAGGAGTTTCAGAATCTAAGAGTGGAAGGAAAACAGTCAGCCATAACATTATGACCACTGCATGTTGACCATAGAATATAATGCAACAGCCCCACAATTAAACCTCCTTTGTGTTGAATTTTGATTGAATGTGTGTGAGAGAGGTGTTGACATATTTGAATGGTTGTTATTGGGACTGTAGTTTGTGACGCTGTTGGACTGTGCTGGGTTACACTGATAAGCGTCCCTAATATTTTGGAAATCCCACTCGTATGCATTGTGGTTACGATAGCAACATAAAACTCCTATTAAGGGAGGATTTACTGCAGGGCTGTTGTATTGAATTCTATGAGAAACCGGTCGTGGTCATAATGTTATGGTTGATTGCTGGAGGCCGTAACAGAAAAGAGTGAGAGACACTTTCGGCACTTTTCTGCCAGAGCAAGGAATTTGTTTTCACCTGGACGATGTAGGAGACGGAACAGCAGGTAGAGGATGACGGGAACGTTGGAAAAACCCAGCCACATACAGTGTTTTTACTCAGATCCGCACCAAGTGAAGAGGCCAGAACTATCATATGTAATGTAGTCTAAATGATGCCCCGCCTCCAAAAAAGCCTGGCTATGACACAATGCAATTAAAGTCCAAAGTCACACACTCTCTGGCTTTCTCTCCTGTCAATGTACTCCGCAGATGTTGACGAGTGTGAGGCGGATGCCGCCGCCTGCGGTCCAAATTCCAACTGCACCAACGCGGTGGGCTCTTACATCTGCACCTGCTTCCACGGCTACAGACTGAACGATCCCGCTGTGATCGCCAGCTCGGCCAACCCGTGCACGGGTGCGTTTTTTTTTTTTTTTTTTTGCACCTCTCTGGTCTGACCGACACGAGTTTTGACACGTCGATCCAGTGTGTTTCTCCCCTCCTCCCCCCTCCAGATATAGACGAGTGCAGCGAGACGCCTGGGATATGTGGCAAGAAAACCGTGTGCACGAACGCGCCGGGGACCTTCTATTGCTCTTGCCCCGATGGCTTCTACCCGTCTACCGGGATTGTGTGGATCGTCGGGGTTTCCTTCTGTCAAAGTGAGCTCAGGACGCCATTAAAAAAACACGACAAACAAAAAAAAAATGTGCCGATGTGTCCAGTGACCTGTCGTCCACGTAACTCAACAGGTCTCCAGGATATTCTAGATGAGCTCAAGCCACCAGAGGTGAGTGCTGCGAGGCGCTAGCAATGAGTTAAGTCAGCGCATTTGCGACAGTGGCGCCCGAGCTGAAGCCGTCCGCGTCTGTCGCAGGGCCAAACCAAAGAGAGGGCGTTCCTCGGCAACATGGACGAGCAACTGAAGAACAACACCGGCATCGTCCTGCCAGAACCGGTTGGTGCAAAACACGAAAAACGACCTTTCAAAAAAATGTGCGTTCTCCCGCCACAAGCACACAAACTAATCCTGGCGCCAGGAAAAAGGGGTTGGCTAACTTTTCAATTTGAATTTGGAGACACGAACGCGCCCTCGGTCCCGGTGTCGACAAATCCGCCGGATGCCCAGGCGTTTTTTTTTGTTTTTTTTTACGAGTCAGCAGCTGTAGCTGCGAGCCGGGGGACCCCAACCTGTTCTCACCTCCAGCTCGTTAGGTGCGCGCGCTGTTTTGGCGGCTACAGCATCAAAATACGATGGCGCAGGGTGCAGCCGAGTCTCTGACGTGCGGGGCCGAAAGTCGACGGGAGGTGGACGGGTCAGGCAGGCAGTCGCAGAGCCCCATTTGCAACCAGCAAGTTTGCAACAATATTCGTTAGGAAAGCGCCGGGTTTGACAGCGCGGTTCCTCTCCGAGCCCCGCAGTGAGCTGCTCTCGCTGTAACCATGGCAATGGACGTCCGCCCACAATGCTTCCCTGATCAAGGGTTGTTTGTGCCTTAACCTGACCGGACCTCGGGTATAACTTCAATATAAACATTATTATTTTTGAGTCCAATTAAATTCGTAAGGAGACAGGCTACCGGAGCAGAAAGTAGCTGTTCCTGACAGCGCCGCGTTTACAGCAGAGGCGTAACACCGCCGGCCGAACCTACCTGATGAGCTGCAGTGAGAATTTGGAGTCATGGGGAGTTCATGCATGTTTCTACATATTTTGGCAAGCTTACACCCCCACTCTATCTTTTTCCCCCCTCTTTTTAAAATTTCCCCCCTTTTTTTCTTTATTTTTCTTTTCCTCTTTTATTTTTTTGTCCTTTTCCTTTCTTTTCTCCCTTTTTCATTGTTTATTATTATCTTCTTTTTCCTCTTCTCTTTGTTTCTCTTTTTCTTTACTTTTTCTTTCTCCTTTTTTTATTCTTTTTGTCCTTTTTTCCTCCTGTTTACTTTCTTTTTTCTTGTTTTATTTTTTAACTTGTTTCTCTTGTGTTCTTTTTCCTTTTTTTCACATTTTGCCCTTTTGTTTCTTTTTTCCTTATTTTCTGCACAATTTCATTCTTTCCCCCCCCCTTTTTTCTCTTTTAATTTTTCACTTCACTTCTTCATTTTTTGGTCTTTTCCCCATTTCTCACTTTTATAATCTCCTTGTTTATTCTTTATTTCTTTTATTCATTTCCCCTTTTTTTATTTCCCCTATTTTATTTGACTTTCTTTTCGAGGATGGGTTGGAGATCTCGCTGTACTTGACTTAGCACAGAAAAGAGTTGTCGCTACCAAAAAATCTGTCAATTCTGACTGTGTTCACCAAGATGAAGGTACTTTCAGCTTCCTCTTCAATAGTTTCCTATAATCAGGAAAATAACACAATTTATTCGCATTACCTGCATTTGTATGAGCCTCGCCTCTTTTCTCTCTCTCCACAGACAGTGCTAAACAGTTTCTCAGCAACTATGGTGAGTTTTCTATTAAAAAAAAGAATAATTTTGCATTATTATGATGCGGTCTTTGTTGGAAGGTTGTTATTAATTAAACGTCCCCTTAAAGGAAGTGTCGGGCGTTGGACCTCAGGCCGCAGCGATCAAGGTGAGTAGTGAGGGAGATGGCGAGACCGGCAGTGTGATCCTGGGCATCTCAGACCGGCTCGTCTCCGCCATGGTGTCTCCGGGCCAGAACCAAACCAAGACGACTGCGAGGAGCTCAACAGTGGGTGAGAGATGTTCCCCTTACTGTGGTTTTTCGGAGGCATTTACCATCAGCCTGCTGGGCGGATGTAACGTTGATCTGTGTGCCAGATTTAACCCTGGAAACCATCGGGCCCGGGAGCGTCGCCTCCAACAGCTCCGCTCTGGCAGCCAACGGAAACATTATGGAAATTAATCTGGAGGGTCTGGCCAGAAGCAACAACGGTAAGACAGAACCCGCGACGAGCAGGGCGACGGATATGACCAGAGTGCCAATTTTTGCTCTGCAGTTGGTCCACAGTCCCTTGCCAACCGGGCGCACCCAGCCCGCGTCCACGTTTGCCAACATGCACATTATCGTCAGTGAAATCCCATAGAAAAGCCGAGGAAAATCAGCGTGTGTGTGTGTGTGTGTGTGTGAGAGGGCGGGAAGCACACACTCGCGTTCCGGACATACCGCTAACAGGCCTGAGCGTGGCTGGCCACCTCTGCCGTTGTTCCCAGGCTCCGCGGCGGCCGCCTTCATGACGCTGAACGGCATGGAGAGTCTTCTGAGCCACCGCTACTTCGAAAGCGAGAACAAGACGGAGATGTACTCGGACGTCATCACCGCGGTCCTGCCCATGGTCAACAACACCAACCTCACCGAGCCCGTCAACTTCACCATCCAACACAAGAAGGTGCTGCCCCCACTCGCCCCTGCTCCCTCTGGGTAAATAGAGGCGACATGGCAGCATGGTGAGTGTTGTTCTTTCTTTCTTCAGGTGTTGCCTGAATCAGGCCTGGTGACCTGTGTGTACTGGGAGGAAGCAGAGGAAGCAGGGACGGGGGAGGCGAGCGAAAGGAGCGCGGCTAAGACCATGCGCTGGTCAGTGGAGGGCTGCTGGGTCGCGTACACCAACGAAAATTTCACGGTGTGCAGCTGCTCTCATCTCTCCACATTTGCCCTCATCCTGCAGATCGGGGAGGTACTATGGTCATCGAGTTTTTTTATGCCGCTACACGTTCGCTCTCCCGCTCGAGCTCCGGTCGATCCAGCTGATGTGTTTTGCTCTTTTTTTATGTCGCTGCCTCTCAAGCCTCCACCGGAGGACGATTTTTTGGAGTGGCTGAACCGGATGTGCGTGATCGTGGGACTCTTCTTCTTCGCGCTGGCCATCCTCACCTTCCTCCTGTGCAGCTGGAACCCCAAGATCAACAACACGGCTCGGCTGCACCTCTGCCTCAGCCTGTCCCTGTCCCACCTCCTGCTGCTGTGGAATGACAGATATCTTGAACACGAGGTACGCTGATGGCGCTTCTCCACAACATGGTACCGACTCTACTCTACTCTACTCTACTCTACTCTACTCTACTCTAATCTAGTTGGGTTTTCCATTATAAAAAGAAGTACCTGATACCACTTCTTTAGTATCTGCTCTCCTGTGGTTCCAAAACACGAGGATGCTAATAGCGCGTGTCCCCTACATGGTCCCCTACTCTACTCTACTCGACTCAACTCTATGCTACGCTGCTCTATGCTATTCTAATTTGTTTTTTTTTAATCAGGAAGAAAAGTAACAGGTACCACTTTTTTAGTACCTGCTCTCCTGGGGTTCCAAAAAAGGCCGATGAGTTACCAAAAGGTGACTACAGTCCACTGATTGGTCGGAGAGAATCGTCACCGCGTCGTTGCGCCATCAATCCACGGGCATGCGCGGGACACCCCGAACAGCGCCAACCCGTGCCCGCCGTTTTTAAACAACCCAAGTATTGTAGCGGCTGCAGTTTTAATCTTCATTCCATTCCGTCAATATCGCTCATTGTTTCTCTCTATTTCATATTATTATTGTTTCTGCCTTTGCTGCTCTGCGCATTTAAATGTCACATTGAAGATGAGCGATTCTGCAAGGCGTCGCTATGCTGATCAGTTACACTGAGGACGACCCCCAGAAAAGTACCCGATACCAGAGGCGAGGAGATTGGAGTAGAGTAAAGCTGGTACCATGTAGTGGAAAAGCACCATAAGAAGCAGATCTTAGCTAAGAGTACTTCATGCTTATCAAACGTGAATGGAGCAAAACCAGCCAGTCCCTTTTCAGCAGCAACTGAAGCGGGGAGCGTATGCCGGATTTTTCCGATGCTCCTCCTCTGCCTCCACAGCTGGCCTGCACCGTCATGGCAGGGCTTCTCCACTTCTTAGTCGTTGCCAGTTTCGTGTGGATGCTTCTGGAGGCTCTACAGCTCCACCTCCTGGTTCGAAGGCTCTCCAAGGTGCAGGTCATCCAGAGGGACGGCCTCCCCAAACCGCTGCTCTACCTGATTGGCTACGGCGTTCCCTTTGTGATTGTGGGTGTTTCCGCGCTGGTGTATTCGGATGGATATGGAGCCAGCAACGCAGCGGCGTGAGTAGCGTGAACACTAAAAAAAACGTCGACATGAAGGAGATTTGTGATTATCCGTTTAAGTGGACGTTAGCAGCGTAAGACTGGATTATATTGTGTGACTGAATTACAGCTGCTGGCTGTCACAGAAGCGCGGCTTCAAGTGGGCTCTAACGGGGCCGGTGATCGCCGTCCTCGCAGTGAGTGTATCGTTGTGTTATGACGCTAATTTAGAATCTTTATCACACTGTGTCAACATGTTGAAATAAACAGGCTGCGTGTTTTTGTTCTGCCAGCTCAATTTCATTTTGTTCGGCGCCACTTTATGGAGTCTCAGACCCACCTTGGCCAACATGAAGAGCGACGTATCTCAGTCCAAAGACACAAGGTGAGTGCGTCGGTTTGATTAAAAGAGGTTAAAATATATATTCTTTTAATCGGAGGTGGGCAGAGAGTCATCAGAAAGTTACTGCAACTACAAACACTTGCTCAACAAATGGATCACAGATGAGCGAGGAAACAATGATGGGACAAAAAATGTCTTTAATTAAAATAAAGGTAGTTTAGAATTTAAAAAAAAACAAAACAATAACCGCGTTGTACAAATTCTTGTAATTCAATCAGTGAAAGGCGACGTCCACTGAACAGCAGAGACGCAGCTGTTCCAGGAAGTGACCGGGTGTTAGCTGACATGCTAACATCGCTAGCTCAGTAAAAGTGGATGATGAAACTTACTTTTATTTGCCATTTATGAGGCGTGTACTTAACTTTGATAGCAAATACAGCATCCTAACAAGCATTGTACAAAAAAAAAACCCGAAATACACAAAAGTAATTACATGGCTTACATATT
>CAAKHG010020800.1:0-13735 GCA_901007715.1 Dactylopterus volitans
GGGGGGGGGGGGCGGTAGAGGGGGAAGGGTGTACTCCAATGGCAAACAACCCCGCATGAGTCACTGTACCATATCCTGGGCGCATTCACCCAACCCCATTTAAGGGACTTTATCGTTTTCAGCTTCTTTAGACGGCGTTTAGGGGCGACGGCGTTTAGGGGCGACGGCGTCGCTGCGTTGGTTTTGTTGAAGACGCTACTGAGGCTCGCAGCCAAAAAATCATTACTGAGTTCAGGTTTCTTCGACTAAAGGGGGCTAATGGGGAACACAAGATGAGGTGCAGGGAACGGGGTTCTGATTTCATGGCTCGTCCGGGCAAGAGAATTATGTCAAACAACCGAAGGTGTGATGTAACTGGGGATGTATTACTGCGTTCCCATCAGCTCCGTTTGCACCTGCGTTGCACTCAGCAACAGGCTGTTATTCCCCCTGAAGCCAGTCTGGTCGGTCAATACGGCAAACAAGGCTTTGGCCAGCTTCTGCTGACTGCAAGGGGTTAGGGAGGTCAAATGTGGCGCTGAAGGCCAGCCGCTGGTCACCCACTTCAGCCAAAGGAAGTACTGGTCAAGAGATGGGGGAACCAGCGCCAAGTCGAGCCTCAGCGAGGGGAACATGAGGTTTGTAGACTGTGAAACTGCAAAGCACACAAAACTACCTCAGTTTGTCCACACAGATGGTTGGGTGAGCTTTTCATGAGTAATTATTGGGCAGGCCTCCTTAATCATCCACAATAAAATTAAAAACTAAGTAAAATCCAGGGAACCAGACATTTGAGCGTGCTGTGTTGTGGTCGCCTGTCATACTGTCTGTGGAGCCCAATCATCTGTACAATTATACAGGCCTGCAATCAGAACAGGCGGGGGGAGGGAGTAAAAACATCAAAATAGGCGGTGTGCAAATTTTAACACAGTGTGTAAAGTTCCTGATCTGCGATACACATGGCCTCGTTCTCCACTTGGGAGAGTAAACAGACCACACGAAAACACACACTTCTGAAACCACTGTAAAATAGCAGCAGGGTTCATGAAGGAGCCCACCACCCAAAAAAATGTGTTATTAAAGCTAATGGCTTTCTCTAAATCAAATGACTGATCCGTTCTCCAAATCCTTTTGGATCGAGAATTATTTTGGAGATACAGTAAAACTTTGAGTACAGTTTACAGTACTGTGCTAAAGTCCGAGGCCAGCATTGGTTTGTTGTTTTAGGAAAGCTGTTGGAGCTCTTCTTTAAACTTTGGCTGTCTTCATTTTTTTTCCTCTGTCCAGATGATCCCGTACAGCTTCTATAATATTCAAGTCTTTTGCATATTTCAACCTCTGAGCACTGTTCCCCCGCTGAAAAAAAAAGTGTTTTTTTGGCCGCTGCCCGTCCACAGATGCCATTCCTGATCAAACTGCTGCGGACTGTGGAGGGATCAACTTGGCATCCAGATGAAGCTGCCAGATGCTGAGCAAGTTCTTTGCCGGACTTCTTCCGGTCGCTTAAAGAAGAATCTCTGAGAAACTTCTCACCAGACGGCGGTTTCTTGGCCTTCCACTATTTTCACGTTCTGAGTATGTGTATCTCAGTGTTTTGATTTGATTTATTTTGAACATGTCAAAATAAAAGTGTGGTAAAATAAAAACTTTTCGAAAAAGAAAGAGTCAAGAATAACAAAATGAAAATGGATGGAACAGAACGCCTATACATGCTCCATACGGAGTAGGAAGAAACATGCACTTCTTTAGTTAAAAAAATTCCCTACTACATATACTGTATATACATCCATGTACTCAAGGTGGACCACTTGTCAGGTCCACTTTGCTAAAACCAGGCTCGACCCCTTTTGCTTTCAGAATTGCCTTAATTCATGGTGTCATAGAGTAAACAAGATGCTGGAAAACTTCCTCAGAGGTTCTGGTCCATATTGCCCTGAGAGCATCAACAGTTGCTGCAGGTCTGTAAGCTACACATCCATTATGTGGATCTCCTGTTCCACCACATCCCAAAGGTCTCTATTGGATGGAGATCAGGCGACTGTGGGTCCAGTGAACCCATTTTCATGTTCAAGAACCCAGTTTGAGATCATTTGAGTTTTATGACATGGAGCGTTCTCCTGATGGAAGCAGCCATCAGAGAATGGTCCACTGTGGTCACACAGGGGTGCGCGTGGTCAGCAACAATACTCAGGTCGGCTGTCGTGTTAAATGACACTAAGTTCGTACCTCGGGGTCCGCAAAGTGCCAAGAACATATCCCCCACACCATGACACCACCACCAGTCAAAACCATTGATATCAGGCAGGATGGATCCCGACCATCCGGATGTCGCAACACAAATCGAGACTCAGCCGACCAGGGAATTTTTTTCAATCTCTTGTCCAGTTTTGGGGAACCTATGCAAAATGTAGCCACAGTTTCTTGTGGATGGACGTGTTGTGGACTCAGAGATGCTCTTCTCTGAGCAACTTTTGTCTTTCTATCGGCTGGAAGCAGCCTGGGCATTCTGCTCCGGCCTCTCGCATCAACGGGGGCCCTTCTCCCTCAGAACTGACCATCACTGGATATCTTTTATTTTTGGACCATCCCCTGTAAACCTCTGAAACCCCTTGAGATGTTGCTGGAATAATTAGACCAGCCCATCTAGCTCCAACAACCATCCCATGTTAAAAGTCACTGTAACCATCATCTTCTTCGGGTTGAACTTCAGCACATCACAGTGACCATGTTAACATGCCTGAATGCATCTAGTTGCTACCATGTGATTGGCTGATTAGACATTTGCTCGAAGGAACAGTTGAACAGGTGCATCTAATAAAGTGGTCTCCTCTGAGTCATCTTGGGACCATTCCATTATTTTACCCCACACATAAATATTACATACATACTCACTTTTTATGGTTGTTTGTTGATTTGGCTTTGAAAGTGACCTTGTTGACCCAAAATTATGATTCCACGCCTGTCGAGATTCTGTAATCTTTGGCACTTTGAATGGAACGATGTGACTGAGACTTGGTCTTATACATTAACACGCTTCCCATGAGTTCCAACTCTTGCAATATGTGTGTGAATGCCCAACACACGCACATAAAAAAAAAAAACCCCAAAAAACATATGTAACTTGGAATCACGCAACCGTGACAGTAGCTTAAACAATCAATAAGAAACTGAAATGTCTTGCGGTGAAACCTGATGTAATACACCAGGAGAGCAGAGCAGTAAAGAGTTCAGTGTTCAGCGAGGCCTTTTTAGCCTGCAGAAAAGGCTTTTTCAGATTTTTTGTGGGCCTTTTTTTTTTTTTTTTTTTTAACCATGCACATATTTCCTGAATGTCCCGGCTGTATCTGGATATGGAGACTTAAAAATAAATATCTACGCTTGCTAAACAACAGACCTACTGGTGGTCGGAGGCTTTTGTACAGTACCGTGCTGCATTTTATTCCTTCCTAGTAAAAAAAGCACTTATAAATTTCAAATAAGAGCGAACACAGACATATCGTGCTGCTATCGAGATACTCCTGCAGTTTTCTGGCCGTGAAAGGTGTTAGAACATAGGAATACATAAAAAAGATAAATGGTTCTTACTGTGGCTGATACAGAAACAGGTCAATGATGTTGTCTCTGCCTTTGGGGTGGTTGAAGAAGACAAAGAGAGACCAGTGGATGAGCCATGTCCTCTGCTGGAGAGACTGGAGGGGGGAGCTGACAGACTGGATTGGACACAGAGGCAAAAGCCCAAGAAGAGACAGAAACAACCGTCAACATACACTTTAAAATTTGTTTTGAGAAGTTTGGCATGCAAAACAAGCCGTCCTACTCTCGTGTAATGTGTGAGGCTGGGGAAAAGAAAAAAAAAAAAAAAAGGTCTTGCATCCTAAGTGGACATCAATCAAATGCCGACAACCACTTCACGCTCAAATCCAGCTTCTTAAGTGGTCCAACGAATGCATGTGGGTAAGGAATAAAATACCAGAGGAGAGCTGTGCTGAAGGTGAAATGTCAATATGAGAGTCTATGTAAGGCAATCTAAATGAGGTATCAAATTCTGAGAAGTGGGGCATTTACGTTGTTATCGATAGTCTCCCTCAGGCGAGCAAGGTCCTCCATGGCGGCCTCCCAATTCTGCATCAGGATTTCAGAGGCCAGCTTGCCCCACAGAGAATTCAGGGCATTCCTGTCTGTAGATGGGACCTTGGGAACAGATAACAAAAGTATACTTGTTCAAATCGGCAAGCAACACAACACCAGCGTATGAAACCAGAGTTCTTCCGCGCACAGATTAGGGGTCGTCTTAAGCGGGATGGCGGCGGGCGGCTCGGTAACATCTGCATACGAACGCGGCGCGGGCCGGGCTCGCTGTTGCATGCTTGGCTCCGGTGGCACTGCTGCGCGGTGCAGGCACTTTCCTTATTTATACTGGATAAATGAATTATATTATGTCATCCTCAGGGAATGGAGCTTAACAGAAAAAGAGAAATGGATCATGAAGGGCTGTTTAGATTTGAATAAAACCAAATTTGCTGCACTTTCAGATACTGCGCTGCAGTTGGCCATATTCTTAATAATTTCAGATTACTGCATTAAGTCGAGCGCATATTTGGACCATGTGTGTCACGACACTGTCTGAGCAATTTGCAAGAACTGAAACATTTGGTAGAAGTGGATTTTGTTTGATTGGGTAATGCAGACGGTCCTCAAATTTAATAACGGCTCAACAATGATGGACTTAAATTCGATGCTTGTATCATATGGTGCTATGACAGCATGCAATTTCTCCTCTCGTTGAACAGTAGTCTCGCATTTCAGATGAAAAAAAAAAAAAAAGAATTTAAAAAGTGATGCAGTTGGGGCCGACATTTGGTCCCTGGAATGGATGTGGAGTTCGTATGGCTGCTGGATCACGAGGCCAAAGACTATAAAGGTGCCACACTGTGCCAGAATAATAATCAAATTCAGCATAGTAAGTACGAGGCTGGAGTCTGCAAAACTGCGTAAAAGTCATGTCGTGAACAAAAAAAAAAAAGGGTCTCTATAAATATTTGTTTCCACCTACATTCCACTCCCGAAAAACCCAAAATTGTGATATTAACTGTAATGAGGTGAAAAATGAGCTGCATCACCGACCTCAAACAATAACAAGTCATCTGATGGCTGCAGCAGACATCATGTGGAGGTGGCAGGAGATAATGGCCTTCATGGTTTTCTCTATTCTTTTTCCTAAATTTATTTTACTTTTTTGGGGGGTTTCCTGATATGAGTGTTCCAAGCCAGACTCAGGAGTGGAAACTCAGTGATAAAAAACAAGCTCCGTCATTGTTGTATCGAGTAAAGTACATCCTCCCTTCTTCCTCCTTCTTCTTCCATTCTTTCACCGTTTGTAACTCCTGGTGCACGCTGTCCATTTAACCCTTTAACCTCAAAATCAATCTACAATAAAAACCAATAGCCGGGACGTTCATTTTGTTTGCTAATGAAAGCGGATCGGACCACGCGGGCCAGCCTTCACTCCGCACCCGCATCAGTGAGCCCTGGCCTCCATGACCCTGTTGGACCACTTTTGATAAGTCCTGACCACTGCAGACCAGGAACTCCCCACAGGAGCTGCAGTTCTGGAGATGTTCTGACCCCGTCGTTCAGCCATCACAATGTGGTCCTTGTCAAAGCGGCTCAAATTCTCACACTCGTAATACATCAACTTTGAGGACAAAATGTTCACTTGCTGCGTTATACATCCCGCCCACTGACACGTGCCACGGTAACCAGATTATTCTGGTTATTATTCTGGTTATTCACTTGACCTGTCAGTGGTCAAAATGTAATGGCTGATCAGCACCGATTATACGTTATAATTTCAACTATGGGAGAAGTTAGCGGTGAGAAAAAAACCGACAGCAGCTCACTGCGATGACCACCGAAAAGGAGACGCTGACGTGAGGTTGTGCAGATGCACTTGTAACTGAAGATTTAAACTCTAAATTCATTCAGATTCAGGCACCATAATTCTTCATTTCGGAGCGTCCAATGGCCACGAGGAGAGGCAGCCCGCCCGCGCATGAGTCGCACGTTAGCTTTTTGACATCCGTGACTTTCGCTGCACATCGGTTGCTAACACTGCTCACATGAATGGTTCTTGCATGAAAACTATTTCCTGACTGCGCCGGGCCGACATCATATCACTTACTGGAGCTGCATGTACATGAGATGCCTGCGCACAAACACATTCTTTTGTTTAGCCGACGGCACGCCGCTGAGCGCTTCGCGAGGACAAGACGGATGAGATGAAGCACTTTGGATCGTCTTTGTCCAAAGTTTGTTCGGAAATCTCGATCCGAAGCGCAGCTGCTCGTCCCAACCTCAGTGTTTTTCATTTATTTCATCACATTCCTTCAGGGGCTTTTTTTTTTGGACAACTGCTCAAATTGAACAGTTTGAGGATTTCGCTCGTATCTCTCCTAATGGGTGTTTGAAGCCATTATCTGTCTTACTGGCAAAATCATTTGCTGTAAAGATAGTGGTAATTTGAGCAATTATAGCAACATTAGGTGATTACAGCCGTTCAGCATGACAGACCGTGCAGGCACAATCACCTAGAAATGCTCAGGCTGGGTTGTCAGGGACGTCACCGTGACATTTAACACCCCAAAGAGTTTCAAAACTAAATAAAATAGAAAAACACTTTCCGACTAAATTCAACTGAATAGAGTGCAAGGGCAAGCTAAGCGACGCTCAAATTAGCGTGTCATTGCTGTTTTTTGGTTCAGATACGTTTATCCTGAATTGGATGCTACGATACATTCCCAAAACATCGCAAAAGGAGCAAAAACAAAAACAAAAACAAAGACTGGGAACGCTGTGGAATGAGCCGCATCAAAAACTCCTTCTGGGCCAGTGGGTTAATGTTGACAGGTGACAGCGTCATGATTGTTAAGGACAGCAGCCTCCTTGAAAGGCTCTCTGGAGAGGTTCACCACTTTGTGAAGAGCTCCTTGGACCGACAGTCCGAGCAGCATTTCTCACGGAAAGAATTCTGGGATTTCACCATTTTATGATTTCAATCAACAGAATGTTGTTACAACTGTTTTTGAAAAATGCTGCTGGGATCAATATTCAGAATGAGCGGATACTTGGGGGGGGAAAATGTTGATTATCTGGTTTTTGTACAACATTCAATTGAATCTCGGTCATAAAAAAAAGACTGGATTTTGGATTTCATACAGGTGAAGCAGGGCTGGAGATGCAGCTGCACCGTTTCTAGTGAGGACTACTTTGTTATGCGTTTTTTCAAACTAAACTCTACTCAAGTCTGGAGACTGATCATTTTCATCCATTACTTTGAGCAGCTCTGGACGCTCTGTCGTTATCAGCGGGTAATTAGTCTGTAATATGAACTGATGCTAACAAGTCCCATCTTTCTGAGGATAATCAATCTCAAAAAAGGCAGGCTACCGTTTCTGATTTCCAGAACCAGCTAAAACAAACAAAAAGGAGTCAGGTAATGAAACGCAGGTTGAGAATGCCTCTGAACCTCAGCAGGCCAATCACTCCGTTAGCGGACACTGGACTACACCCTAAAGGCCCATGGGAAACCCTGCGCCGCGCTAGCTCATGATAACACCAAACACCAGGCGCAGTGACATGAGTCAAGCAGGAAGTCGGGGTGGGTGTCTGCTGAGCGGCCGGAGAAACCTAGATGCTAACCACACGTCCCCGAACGCCGTCCCGACAGCCGCTGAGACACGACAGATGTGCGAGTGGAGGAAGCACTAAAAAAAGAACAGGCTTCCGCTGGAACCGCACAAATTGGCGAGATTATTCGGATATAAAAAGGGGTTTGAGAGACATGAGACGCTCTTGTTCAATGAACTGCTATTAAACAAGATGATGGCAGGTAAGAGGAAAACATTTGGAAAATCTTCTTTTGTGGTGTCCCCCAACGGGGGAGCTCAGCGAGCTGGTGCGTCCGTCCATCCAATCAGAGCGGCAGGGCGTCTTTGATCACGGATCACAACTCGGAAGGATTTTTTTTTAAGTGCAGAAGTCACGTAAACGCCGTCAGTGTTGTACCAGCGAGGGGAGGGAAAAGCCGGCTTCGCTGCCAGTTTCGAGGTCAACGTTTCATCTGTTCAAGTGTTTTGTTTTGTTTGTGTTTTGTTTTTTTCTTCCTTTCCTTCTTTCTTGGAAGTCCCGGCCTGCTACGTTTGGCTGACCTCCAGGTCATTATGGCAGCTTTTCTACACACACACACACTCACACAAGTCTGGCTTTCACTCGTGGCTACGCTAGAAAAGTTTCAATACCTGGGTTTTTCCAGCAGTTACCTTAAGTTTCCACTGGTTTGTGAAATGGGCACATTTTCGCTGACTGACCAGCAACAATAAATTTACTGTGCTGGGGACCCGTCGGGATACTCTATCTTTATTCTTAACATCCAATCCCTGCATTAAGTGATGATATGAATAAGTTGCTCTTTTCGGTGGCTAGGCCGCACTGTAACAGGACCTGAGGCATGGATTTTGCAAGGCTGGCTTCCTTCGTTTAATTGACTGGGTTTCCCACGTTAAATGACTTGACGGAGCCTCACCTCACCCGTACGGGGGAGGGAACAACAAGACAAGGGGCCTGTGAGGATGGGAGGTCCACAAAAACGGGGAGGGGAGGAGGGCGAGAGCGGCGTGTAGACTCCTGCTAATGAAATCCTCCCCCCTTCTAAAAAGCCTCTCGCATTGTCAAGAGTAAGCAACCGATATCTAGTTACAGAGTGACTGGAACTTAAAATGAGAGGTCTAACAATCTGAATGGTTTAAAAAAAAAAAAAAAAAAAAAAAACTATGCTGGACTTCCAACTACATACCTCAATTAGAGCAATTTTGGTTTATTTAGACTGAGTTGCAAAGCCATAAACAACTGTTGCTGGAACGCAGAAGCGTATGTGATGCAAGCTCCTCGAGACTTCTTGAAGACACTTTAATGCATTTTTCTTTTGAGAGGCAGTGGAAGTGGAAATCTTGGGTGAATTACCAGTCATCTCGTCTCAAGACGCGAGGCTTCCTTTCCAGATTTGAGCTGATGAAGTACAAAACTGCTTTGGGTTAAGGGGGTTGTTTGTAGCAAAGAGGGGGCTCATCATAAAATGCGAAGGCGCTGCCAAGTTCTGCAGGAGGAGACGCTCCAGCAGAGTAAATGTGCATGACTAGCTCGAGTCACTGACATCCCAAAGACAAGAGGCGAGGCAGCGGAGTAGCAAATGCGAATTAGAATAAGAGGACAAGATGGTTTTAATGTTTTTCACTCTAATGAATAGACAAAATGATGATCTTATTCTTGCCCACTCTCTCAGGGCTGGCTTTGGCACGGGGCCCCCTGCTTCACCGCAAAGCTAAAACGCTGAACCGCAGACAAACAAAAGCGAGAGGACAAACGAATGACACTTGGAACCCAGCGAGCGTGCAGGCTGGTTCCTCTGGTCATCACAGGACACTCAGTCAAGTTGAGCTTGCAAACACTTTGTGCGAGATGGCCACAAAAAAGGTGTCAAAATAAGGCTCGGCTTCCGCTCTACTCCACTTGTCTTTGGTATCGGGTTCTTTTCAGGGTGCCGTTTCCAATTAGGGAGATAGTGCCGCCTCAGGAGTGTAGCTGGTTCGGCGTCGTGACGCCACGTGAAACCGCTGCGACATCGTCTTCAAAGCGGTGTAAGAATGCACAGAGCGGCACAGACAAAACAAGAGGAGGCCAGAATGCTTCTCTTTCTCTGTATCTGGCCGTTTTTCACACTGCACGAGTCTGGTTGTTTAAAAATGCCAGCGTTTTCACGTCACCTTTTACTACCTCATAGTACCTGGTCGGCCTTTTTTGGAACCCCAGGAGATCAGCTGCTAAGAAGGTACTTTTTTCTTCCGAATGGAAACCCAAAAAAGGCAAGTAGAATAAAGTAGAGCAGAGCAGAGCAGAGCCAGTACCATGTAGAGGAACAGTGCCATAGATGGATCTCCTACAATTGCTGCGTGTTTTACGGTTGTGTTTGGAATCACCTGCTAACACACTCAAAGGTTCTACAAGCTGCTCACAACTTGAACTACGAGTGCAGGAGACTGTTCTCAACAGAGTACACTGGCAGCAGGTCTCACGCTCGCCAAAACGTGAAACCCACGCCCTTTACGTCGTGCATCCCGCCTTCAAAACAAAAGCCACATGCTCGCCATTTGATGCGAGGGCTCTAGGTCGAAACCGAGCAGAATCTCCCACAATTCTTAAAAGCTTAACGATGTTATGTGGATAACCCGACCACATAACGGGAACCTACATGGTTGCCTTCTTGTTGAAAATATTCACAGTAAAATGCTGGTGCTTACACAGAGATTTTTGCCAGTTTATTTGCGGGGGGATTTCTCACAAACACAAAACTGATGCGGAGCCATGCAGTCGAAAAGCACCGCATACGCAATGTGACATCACGCGTCGTATGATTTAGGGATGGGCTTCAATAATGCATAATTAAGTTTTTTTTTGGATCATGTACAATAAGGTCAATCTGACATTTGTATCAACAAAACTGTGCTTTGTGTTTGGGTCAAAGAAAAGAATCTGACTCCACCGCAGCCACCGAACAGGGGCAGAGCCATGTGAAAGGCCAGCTAAGGTGAGGCGACTCGAGGCGACTCGAGCCCACGCGGAGCCGCCGATTTCAGCTGCTGGACTGACGGACGGCAACAACCAGCAGACAGCAGTTACTTCAGTGTCTCTGTTCTTAATACATATTGCTGTTTAACATCATTTGAGATGCCTGCTGATGGCTGGAATTGTGTCTAGAAGAGGCTCAACGATGTTTAGGGGGAGCGCAGTGACACTGTCCCGTTAACTCGTGAAGGGGTCAGAGGTCGACCTCTGCTGCCTTTACGAGCGTTTAACAGTTAAACAGTTCAACTTTAACTGTTTAAGAGGATTGTTGTTGCCCTGTTCTGTCTTCTTAAGAAGGATTTCCTTAAGGGAAAATTGTGTTTCCTTTAGTATGACTGGCATGGGCATATTTAATATGAAGAATGAAGAGTTAATCAATGATTGTTAAATTTCCCAATGAATGATCATTTAAAAGAAATCCCTCTCACGATCAATCATTTTAATTGGCGATTCTGAAACTAACCTAAGTCACCTGGCAACCTCGCACCGTGCAGGTCTCCCATTGCGATCGTAAACTGGATGGAAGTGCGGACTGAGAATCGAAGCCAATGCAGAGACGCCTTCGACTGGCATTCTTCGTAATTATATACATTCAGTTGGTCCCTGTTCCAGATTACAACCTATTCAATTAGAGTTGACGCATAGAGTTCATTACTGTAAATCGTATCGATCCAAATTACACCCCAGTATTCCTGATCGATGTGACAGATACCAGGCATTGTCCTGTCACATCTCTCATATGTTCTTTTTCTGCCAATAGATTTTGGAAAGATTTTTTTTTTTTTTTTTTACATCTTTGCAAATGTTCTGGGAGTCCAAATAAATATGGATCTTCTTATTGCCATATTTGGGATACCTTCTGAAAAACTCAGAATTGATCTGTCACGGTTAGAGGTTTGGGGTTTTACCTCTATTTTATGTATGTAGGAAATATGCTAAACCTCTGGTTTGAATAAGTTTACACAAAAATGGAATTATTTTATATGTCACTTTAAATCTTTATCAATGTTGCCTATAGATCCCCCCCCTTTTTTTAACAAGCAGAATGCTGATGCTATTGCTTGGATTGTTTTATTGTGCGTTTTGTTTTATTAATGATAGAAAACAAAAATTGGAAACTGTATCTGTAAGTGATGTGTTGTTTTTATGTTCGCTGGTTGTTTCAAATAAAAAAAATTAAAGCAAATAGCAAAAAAAAGAAAAAAAAAGAAACTGGCATTCTTTCTAATGGCCAGCAGGGGGCGACTCCTGTGATTGCAGGGGGCGTCTGAATGGCGGCAGAAGAGGTTGAAAGATGGTGGACTGGTGGGACGTTGTTGCTCCATGGTTACGTTACAGCCGCAGAGCTGAATCCGCGGCGGCGTGTCACAGGTCACCGCCGTCACGCAGTCGTAATGGTTTTTGGGGAGGAGCAACGCCGCTGAACGATCTGTGTGAACGGGCTCCTGGGAAAAATCGAGCCAACTGCTCTCTTGATAACCTCGTCTTCCTCGCGAGTTTACGGCCTCCGTCAGCAGCGTCACGTCTTCCTCAACCTTCATTTTGGGAAATATGTTCCCATTCCTAGTCAAAACAGACAATTAAGCTGGGCACTGCTGAAGGGTGTGGCCATCATTTGATTGGCAAGTCACTGCAGCTTCATCCAAATATGGTCAAGTCTAGTTATGAAAAAACAAAACAAAGATGGCGATGGCAAAAATCCCAAACTCGAGGCCTCTGAACAGATGTCAACAAACCAGTGCACGATGCCATTCTTTTTTCCTGAGTTCTCTCCGGGCTCCAGTAGTGCTTCAGAAACTTTTCCTAAAACTAAATGTGCATTTAATGATTAATAGCAGGTGCAAAGACACCCCACCATCATTTCTCTATTCTTACCAGTTGTTACCAGCGTCTTTGTGTTTCCTCCAGCTCACATGGTGACTTGAATATTACCCAACGTCTGTAGCCAAGTTGGCTTATTTCTGAATTCCGACCGTTTAGAGAGGCTGGAAACAAGCCACGAGGTCCAGTCAACGGCAGGCTGGAACCAGCGGAGAACCTCAGGTGTAAACACTGGTTCTTTGAGAAATAAACTAACCGGCTGCTTGCGGGACGCGCCCACATGTGAAGGTCTAGCCTGGTGCCATCAACACCCGTTCTCTTATCGATCTTCTTTATACAGGTTGCCTGAAGAGCACCGACGGCCATGACAAGTGACCAAGTAACGATACTGAAGATATATCGTTTCCCCAACTGGACCTGCATGTACAGCCCAACCAATCACAAACAGCCTTTTTACGCAAACCCTAAATGTCCAGCTAGGGCCAGCCAACCACAGACCTCACTTCATGCTTGCCTTGGATCGACAGCGAAGCCAGCCAATCACAAGCCACCCCTTGAGCGAGGGAGGGTTGTTGCTGCTGCTAGCATCTTGCTGGAACACACACACACGCTGGAGAGTTTAAGATGGACGCGGGAGACGATGTCGGTGCTAAGTTAAGCTCTATGATTTGGAGATACTTCAGTTTCGGAGAGGAAGATGTGCAGATAACAGTGAGGTGTTGTGTAGGTCAGGTCTCCTCAGGGTCGCGACCAAGCAAAGCAGCGCGACCAACATGTATCATCACCTAAGACACCACCACCAGGGACCATACGAAGACTGCCTGGCAATGACAGACACGGTGGGAACCTCTGGGGGGACCTCTGCGTCAAGCCCAAGCAAGGTGGGACCGTCGGTGCTTTCAGCAGCACAACTGCATACGAGTCGACGTGCAGCAGGCACAAAGACGTACGTACAATAAGAGCTACGGATTCTCCGTATGGGAGGTTTAGCTCTTCACACAAATGTTTTGTTTTTCTTCATCTTTTTTACATTTTGTAACGCAGCCTAAGATGGTAATCTGATTTCTGTGTTTCGATCTTTGATGAGTAAAATATTTTAAGTAACAGCATTTTCTGCATACGTGTGTGTGTGTGTGTGTGTGTGTGTGTGTGTGTGTGTGTGTGTGTGTGTGTGTGTGTGTGTGTGGGCTGTAAGCGGTTGCACTGTTGTTACACTTTGTTGAAGCATTGCCAAAGCAGAGCTGCAGAATAATATGTT
>CAAKHG010020813.1:0-14117 GCA_901007715.1 Dactylopterus volitans
CACACACACACAGATAAGAGCATGTAAACATGCGTGTGCACACACACGTAGAAACGCACACACACACACACACACACACACACACACACACACACACACACACACACACACACACAACACACACACACATACACTCACACACACACACACACCCACACACACACACACACACACACACACAGCAGGGGAAAACAGGCTCTTCTCTGACACTGCATGATTGGTCACTTTTTCCCTCTCTCTCCCTTCCTGCTGAAATAGTTTTAACAAAAGAGAGGGAGTAGGAGGGGGAGGGGTGGAGTGGTTTGGGGGAGGGGATGTATGTGCTGCTCTGTTGTCACTAGGCTGAGGGAGTGAGAGAGAGAGAGAGAGAGAGAGGGAGAGAGAGAGGGGGGAGGGAGACAGGAGCTGGAGGGCGAGCGAGCGAGGGAGTGTAGGAGAGAATGATATGGTCCCAGAAGAGAGTGCAAGCTTTCCACACATTCACACACACACACACACACATACACACACGCACACACACATACGGCGGCGCTCCCCTGTTGTACTTCACTGGAATACTGGATTACTTTTCATGCTTAACCACTCATCCAGCAGATACAGGCATGATCAGGTGGGTAACCATTCACTCACTTGTTTAATCATCTCGGCGGCACTGACAATCTTGCAGCTACTTCTTGTGTGTTCCCGTGTTCCCTCCCATGTTCTCCGTTATCTATTCCCTGTGTCACACACTTCTATGTGCTTCCGTTCTCCTAATTCCTGTGTGCATGCTGTGCCCTGTTTTCTTCATGTACATGTACGGCATTCAGATGAGTTTGTCCTGTATATGTCAATCTTGGAGGGGGGAAGGAGGGAGGAAAAAGGGGGCTATTACAAGCCTATGCACTCCCTCACTTTACACTCATTCTTCATATTTTTCCGCATGTGTTTCATTTAAAGCAGGGCGGCTTTCCCATTCTGAAAGGGCAAAGTTCTCTGTTGTGCTCCGCGGTGTTTTGCCTTGAAACACTTTGACTTCCACGAAATGAGAAACTTGCCTCCCCGCTGGCCATGCTGCTTCATGGTCAGAGGGTGAAAGCTCCCCGTGTTGGAGTATTAAGCATTTAAACCCTCTCGATCAGCCTTTGCAAAACACATGAGCACGCTGAAGTGTTGAAAGAGAGCACGCAAAATTCATGCAACATTCATGTCTAATTTGTCCCTGCATATGTCTCCCGAAAGTCTTTCCAGTCAGCTTTTTGATAGAAATGCTGAACTCTCACAAGTGATTAAACCACGGAATAAGCAAAAAATCAACAATATCTCAAGAGTATTTTTTCTTTGCTACAGCCCCCTGATATGGGTTCTGTGCGGGCTCTGACATCTACATGCGGTCTCTTCAGGTGGCCGTGTGGCGTAGCGGCGCTGAAGCGTGAGATGAACCATGGAAGTGTGCAGGAGGCCGGTCACTAGCCGAGCTTGCAGCCGCACGACCAGCAGCAGCAGCAGCAGCAGCAGCAGGAGCAGGAGCAGCAGCAGCAGCAGCGGGGGAAGCAGAAGCCCAGGGTGGCCCCACAGCATGCAGCTGGGCCCTTATTAGCACCAAGTGGACCCGGTCCTCTCCTCTTAAACTGAGGCCGGGGCTGCAGAATGCTCAGTCCTGTCACCCCTTACAGTAAGTCTGCTCCTGTTCTATAGGAGCGTGCCCCCCGCCTGCTCTTATGCGCCTGTTCTATGGTCATGTCGACTGAAGTGATGTGTTTGGCATGACGCTGGGTGCGAACAATGTGACCCTGCCTGGTTTTGAGAACTGCACATCTTCTTTTTGGCCCCTCTTTTGTCCAGGACTTTATCTCCCGTGGCTGTAGAGGGGAAGCAAAGGGGGCTTGTGGGGGTCCCTGGGAAGTCATGTTGAGAAGGCAGATATGCTAATGGCTTTAACAGCTGAGTCTCCGGGCTTTGCTTTGAGGAATTTCACAGAAAGTGTCCAGCTTCTGTTTTTTCAGCCCCTCCATGTGAAAATTGTAGCATAACAGTTTGTTTGAACAGACAGCGCCTTAAAGTACCACCCTCCGTCCTTTTTTACAAATAGCAGCATGTGCAGGTAGAGACTGTGGTCAGGGCTTTTCCTGTCGGATGCAATGTGACATGCAAAATGAGGTTGTTTTTTTTTTGCATTTTTATTTTTTTATTTTTACAAAACTGACAGCAATCACCTATTCAGAGAGTCTTGGGAGACTCCACAACACTTCAAGGTGAAACAGATGCAAAAGCGCATCCTCGTCAGGTCTTTGCACATCATCAAAGTCAACATGAAGTGTTCTTTCCTCCCAAGTTTCCCATGCTTACCACAGCAGCGGGTAAAAAAAAATAGGCCAAATCGTCTCAGTCTCACTGACACTTCACAGCATAGCGCTCGCATGTATCTGTGCTGATCACGGGAGGTTACTATCCAGGCTGATGAAAATGTTTATATTGATTGACTGGGCCATTGATCAGGGCCAAGCTTTAACAGGATTACGATGCTAACCTGATTGGAATAAAGCAACAGGGATTTATGTCTATTTTCGAATTCCGCAGAACATGAAAGCAAAGCATTTTGGAGGAGTATTTTAGGGGGAAGGATGGAACAGACAGAAGTTTTACTAACGTGCATCTGTCACATTCCTCCCTCAAACACTCTCACAGCGTCTTGTTAGATTTCTACACACTAAACTTACTCATGTGCAAGTGTTTTTTTTTTTTTAACCAGTCACCAGTTATTTTAAATGACGGACAAACAGACTCTCACCTCTCTTGCACACACACACACACACTCACACACACAAATACACATGCATAGAGACAAGCGGGTATATATGCATTATTACCATCATTATCACATCTTATTATGGGCTCTATTTAGAACGCTGTGACAAGAACAGAGTGATGAGCAATTTTAGCCCCTTCAGCTGCCAGTTACCAGGGTGAAGCATTTCTGTGAATGAAAGCAGGATCATTAGTAACCTGGTGTCAACAGCATCTCATTAGTGGCGCATAGAAGGACACATAAACATTGCCCTCCGCCTCCACACACACAAACCCACACACGCGCGCACACACACCTCTATTGGAACCATGATAGCTTGATAAACAGATTGCAGCACACCTCAAAGCCACACTAGGTGTCATGGTGAAGTCCTGTGCGGTTGGCGAAATGACAGAGGGTGAGCAAAGTGAAGGGCAGATGGAGAGGACGTGACGAGGGAACGGTCAGCTGCAGCCTGATATATGAGTGGACACAAAAAGCAAAGAGGGGCCAGGCCAGCCTCTGCCACATGTGTGTGTGTGTGTGTGTGTCTGTGGGTGTGTGTGTGTGAGCTAAAGGAGTGGGGGAGGGGAAAACTGACCACACAGGCTCGGACACAGTCCTGTCTTTCCTACAAGAGACGAGGGGAGGGAGGCTCAAGAAAGAAAGGCTTGAGGAAAAATCTGAGCGAGGTGGAAAAACAGAAAGAAAGAAAAATAAGGCACACAGAAGGCCTCTAATAGCAGTGCTAATGGACAAAAACAAAAAAAAAACAAAAAAAAGGTGACTGTTTGATTGGAAAAGCCCTGTTCTGGTTTTAATTGCTTTGCAATTCGGATTTGGGGTGACTCGTGTCGGTCGGGGATGTGTAAAACCCAAATGAGACATGATACAGTAGTTGATTGGCCGACAGCAGACCGGCCTGGTGGACTTTGCAGGCCTGGAGCCGAGGGGGAAAAGGGGAGGGGGGGGCGGAGGGAATGGGTGGGTTTCACCTCAGTGGATCCTCCTTCGCGCTGGCTTCATGCTCTCCGTTTTAGACTGTGGTCACTGCTTACATAACAATCTAACCCTCATTTACTCTGTCGGCAAGGTAATGCTGCAGCGTGCGCGTGTGCGTGCGCGCGTGCGTGTGTGTGACGGTGTGAAGTCCGTCGTCCGTGCCCATTCATATCCCACTGGTCCCCTGATGTGTTATGTATTGATCTCGTGAGTAGTGTGCATTAACTACAACTAATACAAATTACCCGATAATGTGCAAACAGCGATGGGGCCATTTATCAAGCCGTAAGCGAGCATATTCTCTGCTTACCTTCCCTCACCATGGGAGCGGACAGTGTGTGTGTGTGTGTGTGTGTTGAGCGTATGGAGAGGATATGTGCTTTGTAAATAGATCTCAGGTTAGATTCCTGGCATTCCTGCAGCCTGACTCATCCCAAAGATGACCAGGAGTCTCTCTGTCTGTTTGCCAGCTGAAGCTAAACACACTCCAAACCTCAATTTGGGAGTTGACTTCCCTCGAAGCGGCGTGTGCATCATGTTGCATATTAAGTGTCTGTGTGTCCTCAGGAAATGTAAGACTTTGTTTATTGTGAGAGTGACATAGAAGCACTAAAGGAGGCCCTTTCATCTCCAGGGGAGTGATTTTTTTCTCCGCTCCTTAGTCAGCTCGGAGCAAAAATATAAATATGACACTAAACTAGAGCTAGTAGATACTGTTCTACAGCACATTTAACACACTGATTTGTGTATAGATTATGAAATGGCGTATTTCGCGTGCGCTAAAATTGAACAAATCTTTTGTGCTTTGTACATTTAAAGGGAAAACGGACAATAGATTTTTGTCTCTATGATTATGAAGTAAAGGATTCTAGCCGGTCCTTGTGGCTGTATCATTTTTTTTTCAGCTGCTGGCAGTAGCAATAGGTTATTTTAGGGTTTTCTTTCAGGAACACGCTGCGGCCAACGGACACACGCGCATCGTAAAGTCAAGCATTACTTTATAAAAGATACGTGAAATAAATGCATGCATTTGACTTTGCTGAAAGGAAACTGTTTTAAGAGTACCGCACGTGCACCAAGGTCTTTCTTTTCATTCATGCTCTGACTGAAATACAATCACACTTTCACGCAAATTGATACTTGAGTGTACATAAAATCTAATATCAATATATTCTGAAGTAATCTACAGCACCGCTTTTGTTCTAGTGAACTTTAATTGTACTGGAAATCTCTTAATGGAGTCGACTACAACGTGCTTAATACCACAGAGCTGTGCATTTGTGACATACATCGGGCACTACTAATATTTCACAAATACAGTAATAATCAATTACTTTCATTCAAGCACATACAGGAAATAACACAACTTTTGGGGCTGAATGTATTTTATCGGAGACTATGATAGCCTGTATTTCAGTGCATTAAGAATGCGGTGCATTTTCGCGGTGGCTGCATCTGGAACTGATTGAAGGCTGGATCTGTGACAGAAAGCACACACTTTCATTTGGCCTGTTGTAACACGGGGGAACATTTCATTTTAAGAACTAACACAAGCGCCTCATAGTGCACATTAACCTGTTTGTCCGTCCCCAGGAAATGTAAAACTTTGTTTATTGTGAGAGGCCTGAAAAGAGAGGACCTTTCAACTCCGGAGGGATGATTTTTCTTCCACTCCGTCGTACCCGACCAGTCAGCCAGCCACCTCTGATGCCTCACAACCCCCCAAATCCCATTCCACTTAGCCCCCTTCCCCCACCACTACTTTTATCTAATTAACCCCTAATTACTCATACTGACCATTCAGTGGACCATGAGTCAAACCAGCTCCTCATTGACACACGGCAAACACGCATGACTTGCATTATTGGGGTTTTTCTTGAGAGGGAAAAGTCAGGCAAAAATCACCCGATGTTGCTAAATATCCTACTGATGACAACTTTTTGATCAAGAAAGGAAGGTCGGCGCGAAGCAGATGCTTTTAGTGGAGGCTGGCCACACAACATCTATGTCTATGTGTGTGTTAGTCCATGGATAGATGAGGACACAGCGCAGTGTTTGACCATCATGCTGTAATCTAATCCTCAAGCTCTGTGTGAGAGACTTCTTCATATTCATGCCCAAAGGTGGCAGCTGCACTTTGTTTTTTTTCCCCAGGAAATTTTGCTGTTGCTTAAAGGCAACTCAAATATTGACAGCACGTAGAGACCATTTGGGCTCGGTCATCTCTTTGTGCGCCCTCCCTCTCTGCTGCCTTCACGCTTTTCAGTCCATCTCCTCTTGCGATATAACCTTTCTAATACAGGACGACTACCATGTAACAGGGTTGTTACTCTTGTAGTACTGTAGTACATGGTGTAGTTTGTTCAGCAGGTTTTCTCTGTTAGTTTGTGACTGTCGGACACGGAGCAGAGCAAAAAGCATCACCGCCCAAACTGTGGCTGCAGTGACGTGCAAATTCTGAGGCTGCTTTTAGGCAAAAACACTGCTTTCAAAATTCAAAAAACAGCAAATTAGAAGTAAAGCAAAATACGTTGTGTAGATACCTGCCAAAGCCTGGAATTCAGAATTCAGTCTGATTAAGTCAATACGACCATATTTTACGAAAACGGATCATTTGGAACAATGTGAGCATGGTGACAAACAGGTGTTGAAAAATTATCACAGGATAGTTTTTTCCTCATCTATGGTATGCTGACTTGTCGCTATTCAAACGCTGACAGAAATTCTAAACTTTTTTAAGCCGAAAGAGAATGTTTGAGCGTCAGAAGTGAGATAGTGGCGCAATGCTGTTTGACCTCAAGTAAGGGAGAGAGGGGGCAGGAGGTGCTCAAGTTTGACGAGTTTCAGCCAGCAAACACACACGCGCGCACGCACACACACAAACACAGACACACACACACACACGCACACACATACACAGTTGCCCACGTCATCATGATCACATGCTCCCACCCACACCAAAAGACTACCTCTTTGGTGTGGATGGGTGTCCTATATTACATCCCACGACCTGAGGAGTATTTTTTTTAGATCAATGAATTAAATCATTTCTCCTCGGGGACACTACAAACATCCAGATACTGCAAGAGTAAGTTGCGATAGTTTTAGGAATACATACAAAAGTGGTTCACGCTACCCAGATACATTCTGATGTCAGTTTTTTTTTAAATTTTGTATCCCTTTTTATTTTTATTTTAGTCAACAAAAATGTCTTTTAACATTCATAATAACAATAAACGATTGGAGAAGGTGAGGATCACAACTTTAAATTACTTTTTTACCCATCAGGATTACCATTAAATCTGATTTGTACAACAGTCCAAAAATACGGAGCAAATGGCAAAAGAGTGTGTTTAAATTCAAAACATGAAAAATGACCCTCGACAGCTTACAGACGGAGCCCGCTCATATAATGAGTCCGAAAGGCGTCCGTATACTGATGAGAGCTCAGTTCTACAGTAACTGATAAAGAACAGATCAGAATCAGAATCAGCTTTACTGGCCAGGTTTGCGCATGCCAAACAGGGAATTTGACTCCGTTTTTTTTCTCAGTTCTCTGTACATACGTTTAAAACTGAATTCATGTTAAGTGTCTGGTGACGTGTCGGAGTGAGAACAAACACATGTGCTGTACAACAGTGTCACCGCAATGATTAAGGAAAAGCTGTCCATGCGACAAGCCGGCTTAGTTTTCATTTTGTGTCATGGTAAGCCGAGCATGGCCAAGAATGGAGGCGTATGTTCAACTTCCAGGCCACCATGAGATGCTAGATTAGGGTTAGGGGCTCCCTCACTCATCCCTCGTAATACCAAACCACCGCCACCACCACCACCACCCTGATATCCTCACTGGAGCAGATGTCTGATGCTTCATGGACAGGAGGAAGTTGTAATAAGTCTCAGAATGGGACACTTTCTGTACATTAAATATGTGGCAACAATCATATCTACTGTTCTGATGTTGAAATGTAGAAATAGTGATTTTATTGTGTAATGTAGAGTGAGTTCCCAGTCTGGAATTGAAGAAAAACGGCGTGCATGATAGCTCATCTCAAAAACATTACACAAATGTTTTTATATTGTGGATTTAAGATATTTCCAATTTTAGCCTAATCTTATATTTATGTTCCTGAATGCAGTTCTATTTGTCCATGTTTATTGCATTCCACCAATACACCATTATTATGAAAAATAAATGCGCTGATTCAGATTTTTTTTATATTGTGTAAGATGAAATTTGACAACCTAAATTAATTCTTGATCATTTGTATATTTACATTTACTGTTTTCTCTCTTAAAATGTAAAAAAATGACTTTGAAATGACCACTAGCTTCGATTTCATTTTTAATACTTTATGTTGGCGTGAAAGAGTCATTTCATTTGAAAGAAAAGAAAAGTGCTAATGTGTCTTTAATTCTTGCCCATGAACGTCAGATTGACTGCAGCGCTGACACTCCCATAAACCCCCTGTCCTCTAATCCTTCATTAGTCTGGTTCTCCCATTCCGGTCCTTAACCCATGCAGACCCTGTGGTCCACCGTTCTCCCGTCATCTGATGGAGCGATCTGGCCGAACAGTTTTCACGTTCTTCTGCTGAATTTTGATGAGGACTCATGGACGCAGTAGATTACTGTGCTCGAATATGACTTGGATAGATTATAGACCATCTGTTGAACACGGGGTGAGAGGAGTAGATTGAAAAGCAAAGCGGCAAGCGGTCGCCTGCAATCAGCATGACCAGTGAGTATCTGCTGATCCTGCCTGTGTCCGTCTGCATGAATGATTCCTGTATTTTAATGAGTGGGGAGACACAGCCGCAAGAACCCTTCCCAAAATCCGCAAGGATAGTTGATATTTGTAAAGATAAGACTCTTTTTTTTTCTTCTACAGGTCGAAGCACCAGTCTGGCTTTTACAAATCAGTCTACTGTAACCATCCATTAATAATGCACTTAAAGTAGTTTATCTCTTAGTCCGCCAAACATGTCGTAGAGATCTCATTTCTACGCTTCTCTTCAGCTGAAGGTACCAAATGGGACTGGATCTCTTCCACTAGAGGAACCGTTGTCCGTATTTGCACTTTTTTTTTTCCAGCTTGTGCATCAAATTTCCTCCGCTTTTCAGGAAGCGATGAGTGAAAATGTTCAGAGTGAAAAATGGCATTGAGCTTTGCTTCACCAGCTTCCCAATACAACCCCCAAAATATGGTTCAGGTTCAAATGACTTGCAAGCTATCATCATTTGCTGCTGGAAGCCAGAAAAAAATTGTCTTTCCCCAATTTGTATTTTTTTTTAAGTCCTTGTAGTGATGACAGAATTATGAATCATACCTTAACATGGCAATCCATCTTGTGTCCCCAATCCATTCTTTGATTCTTTCCATGTGTATCTGTTGAATGAAATGGGTCTAAAATACACTCACCTGCAGCTCCATTGGATTTGCAGTACGAACCTCCAGACGGAAATCACCTCCTCCACATGCAACTGGAGACTTACACTTTTAGCAAAGTAAAAGGCTTTAATGAATCAATAAAGTCCTGCAGCAAATGTGAGCGGATAAACACTCGCTTGAAAAAAGCCATCACGGCTTCTTTATCTCAGCGATTATTTAATTTATTCTGTTTTTCAGAGGGAATGTTTAGGGCTTTGATATGGACATGAATGAACATGTTTTTCAGTAATGCTAAAAGTAAATAACAGTTGTTTTACCACTGAGGCTCCATCTTCAGAAACCACCCTAACATCTTGGGTTTTTAATCTTTTTATCTCCTATAATTTGTCATGCTATATTCTGAAGTCTCTGTATACGTGGGAAACACATGTTGTTGTTTTTTGTTGTTTTTTTAATTCTATGTGCCTGTGCTGTTCATTGTGTTGGAGTCAGGGTTAGTAGCATGGTCGCTGAGAATTCCCTAGAGCATAGGATTTCTCAGATCCAGGGAGGGGCTTGTGCTGGTTGAGAGCGCTGCTATCCCTGGATTGGATGAGTAGGATTATTGGGTTGAAGGATCATTTAATTTAGGGATCAACATGTGGACCAGTTAGAGGCCCATCTGGTGGTCTAGTGGACATGTGACACAACCAGGTATAATCCACAATTAGACAGTGTCAGACCAGACTCGCGTTTGTGTACTATGTTGTACGTGAGTGATGGTAATCCACTCTGTCCAAATACAATCCTTGAAAAAAATCAGGGGTTGACTTAATTCAATAGCAATAATTAGGTGTATAGAAAAAAAGCTGAAATAACGATAAGGGCCCTCTTTAGAGTACATACGTCCACTGAGGTCAAGGTAATATTCCCTGAGGAAAGATTTGGATCTAGCTCAAATTTTAATGGGTTATGTGTTCATCCATGCACCACCCCTCCGCCAGGATTCATGGAAAACAGCTTGGAAAACAGCTCTTTATGGGTAAGAGAAGAGCACCCAGAATACATAGACCTTCATCAAGGCCTATATTAAAAAAAAAAAAAAAAAAAAGGTGCACTCCTAGATCAGGTTCAGCAAAATTTTGGGCTTCGAGTTTTTCTGTAATTCGGACTAAACATATGAAACCCTACACCCCCCGCAGAGGAAAATGGTCTAGTAATTAGTTGTGTAAGAATTAACTTCAGACTGGTAAACCTGAGTTTTAAAGCAAAATTACCGGGCCATTCCCTAGGTAATAGTTACCCAGTGTGAGGACATGCTGTTCTAATCTGTCGTAAAAATACAAACACATTTTACACTATTTTCTGTCATCTTCTTGAGACTTGATGAACCAGAAAAATAACCAGCAGATCTACAGATCTAGAAGTCATCCAGTGCTGTTTGTAGGGAAGCCCCTCTGGCCCAGGCCTGGGGTCAGGACAGTTTAATAATACTCTGCAATGCCTGGAATGTCAGCCTAATACCAGTTCAAAAAGACAAGGCCTGCAGAAGCCAATCAAAGCCCCCAACCACTAAACCAGTGGATTACTCTGTTTGTGTAAATGTGCATGTAAAATCACACATGGCACATGAAAATGACTTTTTGACTGTTGAATCAATCAACACACTTGTAATAGTGTTTGTAGATGTACTAGGTCCGTCACTAAGAAAAAAAACACTCTGATCCCCCTCTACTCAGTGACCCCGCCCCCTTTTCCCCATGTCCAGCACACCCCTGAGGTTTGGGCCGAATTAGATCACACGCTTGGTGGGGGTGGCTTTGTGGACTAAGAGACTCACTGAGAGACAACAATGGCCCCAATGTGAGAGAGGCGAAGGCAGAGGACAGAGCGCAGGCTGATAGAGGCTTATCGCCGTGGTGACCAGGCTGGGGGCTATGTTGGCGGCTTCACATAAAGATTAGAACAGTTGTCCCCTGCTTGGATGAGTGTGTCGAGGAGCACAGGCTAAGCATTGACATGATTCAGGAAAAGGGTTAGTAAGCCAAGGTGATTATGTGGGCAGATCTACGTAAAGCCAGACCCTGATCTTTCCTACTGAGCGTTTGAGGACTGCAGTTTTATCTTATTTGGACAACTGATCATTCTATGTTTATGCAAGCTAACTATATGGCATTGTCTCTGGCAGGTCTGTTGAAGATGCACTGGTCTCCGGAGCACGCCGCCCCCCTATCTCAGTGGCCTGAGCAGCACCTAGATGTCACTTCTACCACCTCACCCCCAACTGCCCACAAACATGAGCCCTATGCCACGGCTGCTCGCCGCAATTATGGCCCTGCAGGTTACCCGTGGGCCAGTGATGACATATCAGCCCTTACTGCTTCCTCTCTACTCAAACGCTACGCGGAGAAGTACTCAGGCCTGGAGCTGTCCTACGAACGCCCTGCCGCGGGAGCCTACTCCGAGCCTGGAACTTTCATAAAAACTGAACCTGAGCCGTGGGCTCTGAGTCAGGGCATCGAGTGCTACCCTGGCCTGGAAGCACTAACTGGGAGCAAGTTGGGCTCTGCATCTGTGGGCATCCCAGCCACAGGAAACGTGACAGTAGTAAGTAGTAACTTGGCCTCCGAAACAGGCTACAGTGGTGCTGGCTCCTGCAGTGCACCGTCATCACAGGAATACCCCCCTGCCTACAACAGCACCTACCTCCCCTCGGGATACTGCCCACAGCCTGGCACAGCACTTCCCCCTGCCCCTCTTCACTCTTTGCAGGCCACACCCACTCTAGTGCCCACCTATAGCGCCAGCACGCCTGTCTACAACTACCCTCCAGGGTGCTACCCCCAAACCAGTCTGTCTTCTGGATACAGCCACCCCAGTGCCTCCTACCTACCATCTGGGATTAGCGCCCCTACTCCCCTGGCCCCTAGACCCGCTATGGTGGGGGGCAGTTACAGCTACCCATCTCACAGCCTAGGAGGGAGCTCCGACGGCGGAGTGCCACTGAAACGCAAGGCCTTTGAGATGGCGGAGGAAGGACAAGAGGGAGCCGAGGTGGAGGGATCGCGCTACAGAAAGTATGGCAACGGCCATGGAAACAGTCACAGCAAAGGCAACGGGCATGGCAACGGCTACGATATGAGCGGCTCAGGCTCGGACCCGCAGGCCTTCAAACCCGGAAAGCCCCTGATGTCACCCCCGTATGGTGGAGCAGGGGACTACAGCCCGCCATCAGGCCTAGCAGGAGAGAGCGTATCAGGGGAGCACAGCTTTCCTCCGCAGCAGAGAATGTCTATGAAGATACCTGCGTCGCACACACGATCGGAGGACCCCACCGGGGGACGCTGACGGGCCCCGGGTGACATTTGAGAGGCTTCTCTCCAGGAATGCTTGGTGAATAACGTTAGCTTTGAATGGTTGAATATCACTAGCAAATACAAAGGGGCACAAGAGTGCAATTTCTTGTGCCCACTTAATTTTTTTCATTATTATTCATGTTTTTCCAAAGATTCAAAGGGGCATTTTGCCCCAGCAAGGTTGAGCTAAGTCTTAGGGTTAAGGTCAAGGCATTAAGACAGTCTAAATGTATGAGTGTCTGTTTCTCTCAGGATCCTATTTATTTCCTTTCTGCTACTGTGGCAGCAGTACTGCAATGTTGCTGTTTTAGAAGTTGGTTTAATTGTATGTGGCCAATATGTATGTAAAAGGCCTTCGACTGCAATATATTCTACCACACCCCACACTCAAAAAAAAAAAAAAAAATCATGTCTGACCAAAAAGTAAGGTGAGCAATAATTAAAATATAAGGCTGCCATTATACTTCAGCACAATCAATGCTATTTTACATGGCTGATTTCAAGGCTTTGTGCATCACTTGGCTTTGAGGAGAGAATGTTTCCCAGCTCATCCCTCATAACCCCCCCAACCTCCAGCCCTCTCGGCCCCCCCTTCTCAAACCAACTTCTATCAGTTCGTGTCTCTCAGTTTACTTTTACTCTCTTCTTCTACTTTCTCTCCCGGAGCCCCAACTGGCTCAAGTTCTTACCATTTTCAAAGCTGAGCTACTAATGTTTTTGTCCAGTTGACGCACACCAAGCTGCTTATCAAATGATGACCTAGTATACATGAAGCCGCCCTTTAAATCGTGTTTAAGTAAAGAAAGATTGGGGGGAATGATCGAAGAATTTTATGTACATTTAAAAAAAAATTTATTTAGCTTTCACAAAGACAGTATACACAGCGTATGCAGGTCACTTTCAGAGGGCGATGGATCCGTGCAGGTTTTCTGCCGGCAAAAACCATCAGGTGTGTTTTCTAAAGAATCTCCTCATGATGGAATATTCGGCCCAGCTTCCGGCTTGTCTTAACTACTAAAAACCGTACTGGAATTTTGGAAAGAACAAAAAAAAAAGAAAAAAAGAAAAAAAAAAGGAGCTACTAACTGCATTCGGCTAAAATGAACAAACACTGCAGAGGAGCCCGTTTGACACCTGCTTTCGGATGCACAGTTCAGACTCGGGCGATCCAGGTCGCAGTGGTGGATTCATGCATCGGTGCCTCTGAACATTTCCGCTCAACATTACGTTCTTTGTGAAGATCTGCCTGCTCGTCTGCTAGGATATCCCGCTCTGATGCGCATTCTCTTTGCTTTTTTTCCCTCTCAAAAGGACGATTTGTAGTCATGTTTATTGAATACTCAGGAAGAATATTGTTACCTCGGAATGATGAAATAAGAATGTATGTTATTACCTTAGGGTGTTAGCTTTTTTGGAGCAAGATGACAACAGAGTCGAGGCTTTGTTGAAGAGCAAGAAAAACTCTGATCACTTCAGGGAAACGAACTTACAAGGCCTTTGATACTGACATTGAAAACACACACGCACGCACACACACACACACGCGCACACACACACAAATGCACACACACACACACACACACACACACACACATGTCAGCGGATGAGGCCGGATGTCTCA
>CAAKHG010020814.1:0-18095 GCA_901007715.1 Dactylopterus volitans
GCCTGTGTACAGAAGGCTGCAAACAGTATCAGTCAAATATAAACATATTTTTGTACCATCTATTGATGGTACAATTAATATATATATATATATATATATATATATATATATATATATATATATATATATATATATATATATATAACCTATTTGTCTATCTTTTTAGTTCCACAACCTCCAGGAGTTGAGGCAGAGTGCATCCCTGGTCACGAAGGTGTTCATACAGCGGGACTACAGCGAGGGAACCGTCTGCCGCTTCCAGAACAAGTTCCCCTCCGAGCTCGACAGCAGGGTGAGGCGGCGCCACACGCGCACACGCGCACACCCGGGCGGCGCGCTGGCGGGGGCTCCGGTCTCCTGCCGCTCCAGCTCGGCGAAACCAAAGCGGCACAAGGGTATCACAGCTATCTTAAAACTCCTTTGAGGAGATAAAGGTGCAAAAAACGCATTTCATGTTGGCCGTCCGACCATCTGTTAATCCTTTGTAGCGTTTGATTAGAGACCCGTCGAGCAATTAGCGTCTGAGGCAGACGGCGCGCCGGCTCGCTCGCAGCGGAACACAGAGCGAGTCATTGTATAGGGACCATTCGAGGACGCTTTTCAAACTCCGCGTCGCCTCGCAGTAAATGGGCCCTGTCAGAGGCTCACACACCGCCGCCGCCCTCCGCTTTCACAATTCGGAGCGCATTGTCATCTCCCGCTCAGGCCTCAACACATCGCGTTTAAGCGAGGCGTGCTCCCGGACACGACGTGGCTCGACGGAAAGAACAAGGCGCTTGATGTCGAGCAGGAAGCAGCTGCGCGTTTGGCAGGATGTTTCGCAGCTGAGCAGCAATTATACAACGCGTTTCACATGCGCCGGCATCCATAACTCTGCCTGGATGTTTGTGTCTGCAAGTAGATTGAGCGGAACTTGCTGGAGGAGACGGTGAAGACCCTGAACTCGTACTACGTGGAGGCTGAGAAAATCGGAGGTCAGTCCTACCTGGAGGGATGTCTGGCCTGCGCGACGGCTTACATCGTCTTCCTCTGCATGGAGACACGCTATGAAAAGGTAAAACATCTGCACACACCGGAATGAGAGCACACGGGAAGACCTTTGCACCGAAACTTACGAAATATGTCTGAACCAGGCGAACTTCTGCTGGGTTCTGGTGACCGACGTATTGAAAATTAAAAAAGCAAACTTGCCTGAATCTAAATGGAGACACCTCAGCCAGGAATACACCCTTGAGGAAGCTGCCCTTTTCTCACGTCACCAGCATTCATAGCCATAGGCAACTTGAAGTCGAGGCTCCCAATTCACCCCATTAAATATCTTGAATGTCTTTGGAATTTGGGAGGAAACCCGGAGCTCCCGGAAGAAGAACCGGGTGAACATCCAAACACTAAATGCTGGATCCAGTCCTGGGTGCCTCTGCTGCTAGGTTAAGGTGCTAATCATTTAGTCGCTGCACATGAGACCGCAATTTCACTGTCACTCGAGAAAACATCTCGCGAGGCTCCAAGCCGAAATCGTTTGCGCCCGAGTCACCGTGGCTCGAACCCCCTCCGGCGTCCCGTACAGCAGCATTCCGAGGCGATAATGGCGGCGTCTCCGCCTCCGCAGCGTCATTTCCATCCGAGCTGGAAGGTATGGAATGAGGGAGCAAATAACGGCGCCAAAAGCTGTTATCAATGTTCTTGCTCTGCCGTTTGAAGACGGCGCATAATAGATGGTGGTAGACAGGTGCCTCATCACCTGCCAAGTGGTGTTCGAAAGCGCCTGCCCTTTTCCGCACTCCTTCCAAGGCCGACTTCCCAGATGGTTCTGTGTTACTCAAAGAGGGGGGAAAGTAGATTTCGCGACAAAACCGTCAGGTGAAATGTTTTTTTGGGGGGGGGTTCTACTGTGACGGTGGTTGACGTTCCAGATCTGGGCCCTCGGCGGTTGCGCGCCGCAGTGCAGCTGTGAGACGCGCTTGTGCTCGACAGGGTGAGCTGAGGATCTAAACTCCCTTTGAACTCCTCTTACCGTCCGCGCTCGCTGTCGCCCTCATGACACTCAGAATCCCGATCCAGCTTCCAGTGCTCTGCAGCGCTCCCGGGAAATCAGACCCGATCAGCTGACAAGCGTGACAGTGACATTCCAACATGGCTTAGGCTAACAAATGAACCTGTCAAAGTGAAATATTCCCTTGTTGCTTTTTTAATATTGTGATATTAAAGAAGTTAATGTCATCGATTTTGTGCATCGAAAAACAATGAGGTGGGAAAACCTCCATTTTTTTTTTTTTAGAAATGGTTACTTCAGTTCAGCCATTGTGCTCGTTAACAGCTGGTTCGCATAAAAATCCGCTGCCCATCTGCGAAACTCATTTATTGCCATATTTGTCCTCTTTTTGAAAAATAGATGTCACGCGAGCACACACACACACACACACACACACACACAAAAGCATAAAATTGTGTGTTCTAATGCACTCTGGCTCTCTGAGGTCAGAACACAGTTATTTGCACCCACTCGCACCAAGCAGCAGAGCCAAAAAAAAAACAAATTAGAAGATACAATCTGACTCTCCCTTGCACGGTGTTCCCCTCAGCTGTCCATCCATTGGCTTTTTAAAATACGCCGCGCAGCCCACACCTGTGTGCCGGTGGGCAAGGCACGGCCTGCCAGCTTTTACCTTCAGCCGCGACCGAAATGTCCATCTTGAGAAAGGGCAGGTGATTAAACCTCTGCAGCTGTGTTGCTGCTTGTTGCTCGCTGAGATGGAACCAGAACACACACACACACACACACACACACGCCACACGCACACAACACAATCACAAACACACACACACGCAGTGAGTTTGATTAATCCTCGTGTGACTGCGTGTGTGTGCCCGCCGATGTTTCACTTGAGAGTGGAGTAGCGTGAAGTCCCAGCATGCCTCGCTGCTCTGAGCTCCGTCACCCACAACATCCATCTCCTCAGTCTTTGCCTTTTTATAAACATTTCTTTATCAAAGCAGCACAGAGGTACTGGGATCTGACCAAGAAGCACAAAAAAAAAAAAAATGCTTATTGCTGCGCTGAAGCCATGCAGAAACGGGCCCGGGTCCGCGGCCTCTTTCATCTCCCCGTCGGGCTGAGATCCTATCGGCCTCGCCCGAAAGGGCTGTTTATTTACTTGTTTAACTTAATCATCTTGCCTGAATGGCGTTATGACTGATGGCAATCGAATACACCCACCCAGGTCGAGGCTGAGTATCAGTGAGCGTGGATCGGCCCTGTCAAAGGACGCTGATTGCCCCCAACATGTCAGAGCAGATGCACGTGTGCGCACAAGCGCCCATCCAGCTTGCCTCACACATGGCCGCCGCCGCCGCCTTTTATCCCCCCCCCTACCCCCCTTATTTTTTCTTCCTCCATTATCCGCCGTCATATTGTTGTGCCGGAGCGGACTGAGTCACCCTGAGAGCTCAGCGGCAGTGAAAGGACTGGCCTTTTCCCAGGACCAGAGTAAAGCTATTAGTCAGGGCTCTTCTCTGCGTGTCTCTGCTTCTTCTCCGCGATGTTTGATTCTCTTTGATGGAGCCCTTTTTTCCAACGGAGGACACAGTTTGCGTTTGCGTTGCGAAACGTGTGGAAGTTTTGACATGTGTCCGCTTTGGTGTACTTGACACAGATCTGACTGATTGAACGCAACACTAAAGAGCAACCCCCTGCCTTTTGTTGGCTTTTCATGAGGAATTTTATTTCTTTTTTTTTTTTCTCGCTCCCTGTTCATAACATTTTCCAGACAGCAAAAAGCCCTTTTTTTTCTTTTTTCTTTTTTTTCTTCTTCCAGTGGGAGACTGAAAGAAGTATTTGTGAGTGTTGTGTGGTTTAGTCTCCACTAGCTGGGGTCACTCCATCAGCAGCTGTGCCTGCAGCTGTAGCGGGCCGGTGACATCCCAGAGGAGCGCTGCTCAGTGTGTTGCATGGCCTCTATTGTTTTAGTCTCTGGAGGCTGAGCGCTGCAGTGTCCTCTAGTTAACTCGTAAAAGAGGATGCGCATGTGTCAGGTTCAAAGGTTTGGCCGGGGAAGACGCGGAGTCACCGCGTCTCGACGAGCGGCGCTGCTAATCCACGCCGTGGAGCTTTTGCCCCCCCCTGCCCCTCCCTTCTGGCAGCGAGAGCAATTACAAATGCACCGGTGACGACCTCGTGTATGTATGTGGATATGATGGTTGCCAGCTGGGAGAGCTCTTTCTTCAAAATTCCTGCGCAAATAAGATCAGATGGGATGCACTAGTCATTTACGATAATAACTTATCTATTCCGAGCAGCGACCATGTTCTCTTGTTTAGGTCCCTCTTAAAAGCTTTATTTGTCTGCGCTTGCCTTTTTTTTTACTGCAATGTGCGGTCCTTTTTTTTTATCAATAGATACATTGTTTTTCCCCAAATATTTCATCTATTAACTGTTAACATATCGCTTATAAACTGCATATAAACACTTTGTGAAGGAACCTTGATAGCCAGGTTAGCCAGATTCACTGGGTTCACATAGTTTCCCTCTACACCTAATTACCAAGAGTTTATGTGTACTCCTTTTTACATCTTAATAAAGCTGAATCTAATTATGTCCACGTTCCCCCGCCTGCAGGCACTTGTGCGGTTTGCGGATGCGCATGTTTTCATTCGTATTACATTGTTCGGACTCGGCGTACGTCTGCAGCAGCCACATAGAAGGCGGACTGCACTTTTCACTCTGTTAATACGGTCTTGTACCTTTCAAGACGCTTTTAGAGAAATTCCCGATGAGTCGTAGGGAGTAGATTCCCGATGCATGGTCCGTTTCTTTAAAAAGCACCCGTTTGGAAAGGCTGGGAATGTTTGGAGATCTAGCAAGCTAGCAGCAGCAGAAGAGGCACCACGCTCGCGAGACCCTGACGAAACCTCCATTCACAAACAAACAAAGCAGGCTGCTTTTGATTCGAAGACGCTAACAGCGATTTAACATCCGAGTGGAGCTCTTCTCCAGAGCTTCTCACCGTGGCAAACAAAGTTAATGGCGCATGTGCGGACCACCGAGAGGACGCTCAGCCACCGGCGCGAACTTTGAGCTGCGCGTGTTGTTTCGGACGCCCGGGGTTGGCGTGCGCCCTGGCAGACGAGCGTGGCTGTCGCCGTTCACATCCAGCTAATCCTCGCAGACGTGCCAAAGCGCTTTGCACGAACTCACCTCCGACCTCATCAGACTTCTGGAATGACGCTGCCATGTTGCCGCTGTTCACTATTATAACACCGCTATAAGCGATAAAGACAAGCCACGGCATAAACATGAAATCCGACTCGCCAAAATTTTTTTTTTTTTTCCCTGTAATACACTCAGCAATATGCGCCATGTAATGCTGCAACTTTATCTGTGTACATGAGGCCCAGCGGAGCGTGGCGCAGCTGACTGACATGGTTAGGCAGATTTTAGAGGACGCATGACACATCCGCATTGTCGGTGTCCACGCGGGCATGGCCGAGGCTCAACGAGCCGCCCTAATGACGCCGCTCAAGCTAATAGCTGTCTTTTTAGCATGACTGGCCTTCACTCGGCAGGCACTGGGATGCCATCAGCAGCGACCTGGAGACCCGGTCACAGCATTTATGTGTTCTGACACACTCATACTCCTCTTCCAGAACAAACTATACTTGCAACGCGCGGGAGAATGTAAACAGGCACGCTTGTTTGAATTTGTGTGTCAAGCCGTGGCCTGGACTTGCACTCGCAAAAAACTTGCAGCATAGCCCCAGTGCCATATGCAATCTAAATAAACTGTCCTCCTAAAAAATTTTAATGCTTCCAAATTGCCTCGTAATGAAGGCATGAAAGCCTGGGAGAGCCATCTTTGGAATTAAGGACAAAAGCTGCCAAATGGAAAACTCAAAAGAGGAAAGCTCACGCGCCTCAATTTTAGAAATTCAATTCAGACAGCATATAAAATGAGTGGCTTGGAACGGCGTATTAAAATATCTGCTGTACTTAGAGCATAATGGAATTAGTTTTAAGTTTAGATTATAATATTCGGGGAAAATAATGACAGGCAGTGGCTCGGGAGAGCCAGTATCATATGCCGAATGCTAACTATGTGCAGAGCGGCTGCAACCTCATTTCTTCCATTTTTCATTTTTTCCACCCTCGACGGCACAGAAGGAGGTGAACGTTGCTGAAGCCCTGCCTGTGCTTAGCCTCGTTTGGGTCCGTGGATATTCCACTATGCACATAGTCCACTTTGAAAGCGGTTGGATGCCATGCTGGAATTTCTGCTCATATTACTCTCTGCCTCATTTTCGGCTGGCGGTTCGGGGTTTCATCATGTTCCCAGTGACTCTAATCAAACTGGGCTTTAGGTTGCTGTCCCGCCCTAACCCCTCTCTATCTTCCCGTTTTATTCCAGGTTCTGAAGAAGATAACGGGCTACATCCAGGAGCAGAATGAGAAGATCTATGCTCCTCGAGGTCTGCTGCTCACAGACCCCATAGAGAGAGGAATGAGAGTCGTATCCTTCAGTCACGTGCTGCGGCTGCTCACCTGTGTAGAGGATGTAGATGACAGTAGATGATTGCGACCGGAGGTAATCAGATATGTAGCAATACGGCGTGGAGATCATAGAACCTAGTTTGGCCACCAGTTAGAACCCCTCAAAATGTTCAAAACATCTGGGTTGGGTGAATGACTGAGAAATATTCTCCCCTTCCTCATAAATTACCATCAGGGTGCCTTTGAAAAGGCACTTAAACTCCAGCTGCTGCAGAGGAGTTCTTCAGTGGCCAACTATCAGTCCCAGGAGTGAATTTCAAGCAGGTTTCGACTGAAAAATGAATGCAGGCACATGTCCTTTGATAAGAAAGAAACGGTGTAAAAGAAACCGTGTAATGTTTTGAATCAGCAATCTGTCACATTCGCACCCGGGCAATCTTTTGTTTGTGTGGGCATCTCCAGCTTTCCAAAATAAAAGTCCCTCAGGCAGCCGAAGGCACGCTCTTTTATATTGGAGTTACTGTGTTTTTAGATGTGGGCAGAGGCATGACTCTCAGCTGGAGTGAGCCCAGGACTATGCTGATGTGGTTTAAAGTCAGGAGGAGAGAGAGAGAGAGAGAGAATACGTCCAGTAGACCATCACACAGACCTGGACCAGGGTGAGAGCAGGCTCCAAGTCACCTTCTAGTCAATACACTCCAACACAATATCGCCTCTGTCTGAGATGGAGGCCAGAGAAAGACATCATCCGCTCAAACGGGAGCTTTCAAAGTGTACTTTTTTTTTTCTCCTTGCACGTCTGGTCTACTTTTGTGGAGTTCAGTGATGATCCTCAACATGCTCTCAGCTGGAGATCAGCGTGTTTGAGGACCGAGGCTCGGGCAGCTCCAGCCCCAGCAGCAGCATGTCATCAGCAGGGGGCAGCGCTCGGTGACTGGAGGGGCAGCGCCAGGCTTACGGGTACCACCACAGGGGCAGCGGGACTCTCACCAACATCCGCCTGCTGAAACATGAGAGCACCAGGTTCTAAGACAAGTGGGGAGGGAAAGGCCGAAAGGGAGGGGGCCTACGGCGTTCACACTCTCCCTGCTGGGGCCTACAACGTACCACCTCGAGAACAGGAGCTGGCTCACGCAAACACACACTGGATATGCAACAGAATAAACACAAGCTCAACTGAACCCACATTTTAAAGCACAAACACGGGCGCACGCCAATGCTCACAGCGCCTGAGCGAATACCTTCCCCCTCCCCGAGAGCCATCCAAACCACTATAATCACAATTTCTTTCGTTCGGCTTTTTCCACTCACCTATCCTCTCATTCCATCACATCTGTTTCCATGAGTCATATCATCTCGCCGTTGCGGCTGACTCGGCAGTCTTGGTCCCGATTAGACAGGATGTCGACGCGTGATTGCTCTCAGCGGGGTCGCTCTCACGGCGCTGATCTGCCGGAGCGCCGGACGGGCACTCGCGAATCTGCGGCGGCGGCTTTAGAGTCTCTGGGGGAGGAAATTTACCAGGCTCCCGGGGAGTCCCGGCGTTCTCCGGTCTTGCTAAACGGCTGCATTCATGTCAGGCGGTTGAGGTCAAGTCGCTTCGAATGCTGGCAAATTGGGCCTGCCGCGGCGCTGCTCGGTTCACCGCTCGGTTCTCCTGCATTTGGCTTCGCTATCAAAAAAAAAAGCTAACAGAGAGCACCTTGGATTATTTATCCTTCCCATTCTCAGGAGTGGATACTGATGATCCACATCACAGCTGTAGGTCACACTCCTCTGCGCACGCACACACGCACACACACTTACTCGCTCTCTCCTATACACACACATATGCATTCAGGCGCACTACCATGGACTGATACATGCTGGCAAAGGGACACACACGCATACAGACGCATACAGCTGTGGCGAGTGGCCATGCGTTCCTGCACACACGCTGGTTCTGGCAGGCAAAGCCTCCACATAGCTGCACAATATTCTCTGTGGTCTCAGCTCATTGTGAACGCGAGTAAACCCAGGCCATGAAAGACTCTGCAGGTATCCCCCCGCCCAACCCCCCCTCCCTTCCCTGTTTGTGTGTGTCTGATGTGTGGTGTGTGTGCGTGTGTTAGTGTGTGTGTGTGTGTGTGTGTGTGTGTGTCCGGGACTTCGTCTGACAGTTTCACCACAACATTGACGTAGTCGGCGATCTCAGATTTTAAATTATATCTGTCCTGAAGCTCTCGTTGTGCGGAGCTGTCCTTCATTCATCACTCACGGGTTATTAGAAACATATGTCATATTTCATTTTGTCAGGGTTCTGCAGTTGCAGCACCCTCTAGGGTCACACTGGGGACATGCGCCTCCTCAGAAAAAGGGAGGTTTAAAGACAGAATATCCAAACAGATGCAGTCCAAAAAAAAAAAAATGCATCCAAAGCTTTTTAATAAAACTCAATATTCCCCAAACACAAAAAATATAAATATTTATGGGAAACGGTGCTTCCTTTTTGCATGGAGATTGTCGAGAGGCCCGATGATCAACAGCAAAACTGTTTATGTCTGTAGACAACACACCCACACGACGTCGAGCGAACGGCGCACCGTCTGAATATTTTATTTCTATTTTTGTCATCTTCCTCCTAACCATCCGCATGCCGCTTCCATCTGATGACGCAGGCTCCTCCAGTTTTTCGCTTTAGCGTCGCCTCCACCCAGCGAACCCGCAGCAGCCTCGTGGGGAGAAACGAACCACCGAAAAGTCCCCCGAGAATTGAAGATGATTTGCCGTAAAACAGCGGATACTTTAATTGGAACATTATACCTCCTGGCTGAAGATGAGCCTTCACCATCGTCTCGCCACGGCAGGTCAGTTGTGCTTGTGTTCAGCCTCCTGTGCTTTTTGATGCCTTCATGTTTCATCCCAGTGGAATGGATACCCAACCTGGGGCTGATGGATTGTGATTTAAAATGACTCAGCGTTTCCAATAAGCGAAAGAAGAAGAAGAAGAAAAAAAAAAAAAGGAGCTCATTGGATAATGTATAAAGTTAACGAAGAGTGTACATGACCTGTACAGGAGGAGAACTGTGCTGTAAATGCTTGTCTTTGTTGTTCCACGGCAAGTTTGTGGAGTGTAAAAAATGGAAATATCATACGACTGTTTCTATCCAAAGCGTTACTTTGATTTAATGTCAGTTCCTAATTACCGTATAAATGTTGTATTATTCTCTCTTGTTAATCTCTGGGCAAGCGAAAGAGGGGGAAATGAAAGCCCGTCGCATCTGTGGCTGCGAGCCAACAGTGTCGTGACCGCGCAGCTCATGATGTTGTCAGGAATACGGCAATGTCAGTCGTTACTGCGGCGGGAAAAACGGCGGGGGGGTGATGGCGGTGATCCTCTGGGGAAAGGCCAAATTGCGCCCAGTTCATAGGATGACGCCATTTTACATATTTGGGAAACACGCGCGTTCAGACCTTGTAGGGACGGGCAGATGAGAGGACCGTGACCATCCTCATATCCACGTTGCTGCTGCAAAACGGCTGGTTAGCTTTGGGTCTCTCCTGCAAAACAACTCCAGCACTTGAGATGCAACATGCTAATTTGTCTGTTTTAATGCTACTCATGCTGTAGGTGTAAAATATAAAAAAAAAGATAAATAAAAGGCAAATTGAGGAAAATTATGTAAAGTGAAATTTAAAACAGGCATGGGTATTTTTTACTGTTACTGTTATCATTAATATTGTTATACATTTGATTTAAAATTCAATGAAAGTAACACGGATTTGAGAAGTTTAATGTTTATAAACTAGAGGGAACAAACGCATCACGTTCTAGACGATGGTCACGTTTTGTATTTCCAGAGATGCAGTGATGTAAAAATGTGATGAAGGGAGGCGCTGCTAGCACTCGGGTGCCTGTAGCCAACAATGCTACAGGCACCCGTGCACATGGGAGAAGTTAAACCGAAAGGTTCTCTGCCAGAAGACCTCTCTGGCTCATGGTTAATATTGTGAAAGGGTCTTTTTTTTTTTTTAATCCAAATCATGATCTGAGCTGCAGCCATGTGACTATTCTCATCCGGGTGCAAAACAGACACTCGATATGATCGACGACGATAGCTCCCTCTGGATGCAGCAAACCACCAAGTACAAGAACATCGAAATTGAACCCGAGTATTTAAATGCAAATGTAGTCAGTTGTATGGCGAATGAGTGTCTCTGGCAAAATGTTGAATAAATCTTTTAAGACTGTGATTATCGCCGTTTGCGCGCTAACGCAGTCATAAAATGTATCCTGTTCGTTCCGGGATGACCTCTGATTATTTATGAAGACACCTAAGGGAGTGAGGATCACAAAGTCTGTGGGGAAAAAAAATGGTGTGCATTGTAAATTATTATGCATCAGATTAAAACTTGAACTGCTGTCGCACCGAATATGAAGATAAACTCTGTGCCAAAACACTCTGGAGAAGACAAGGACATACACGCGATGATGTATAGCTCATTTCAGCATGTGAACGGTCACATGACATTTATTTATCACCCGACTGAAGCCGATTTAAAGAGCAGCAACGCCGCTTGAGACACGTGGCGTCAGCAGCGCGCCCAGATATGTATATTATTGCTGTTTCTAGATTATTCATGGTGCAATAAAATGTCTTCCTAAAATATAACAGATGCTGCTGGCTCTGGCAGGCCGAAACTGTATTGATGGTTAATGCTGCATGATTTGTGTGTAAACTATGTGTGGACCAGATGACAATAAGCCTGATCAAGAGAGCCAGTCCATCGGCTCTGCTGCGAAGAGCGAGAGAGCGAGAGAAGCAGGTATCTTACCCCGGTGCTTTTTTTGAGTGCTTACGTTGACTATTCACAAATTATTAAAAACTGATTTGTGTATCTTTTTTTTTTCATCTCTTTTTTTTTTTTTTTCAAAACGCAATATTATTCATAGCCCTGGGAGGAGAGGAGAAAGTTTCAGCTGTCTCCAAGAGATGAATAAATTGTCTCATGATGTTAATAGGAAGAGACTGAATTATTGTGTCAGGTGTTGGTATCTAACCAGGCCTGGTTTATATTGTTGCTTGGAAACTAGATTCATCTTGCATCTCTGTTCTATGAGGTCATGTGAGGTCGATGGTTGGACTCTCTCACTCTCTCTCTCTCTCTTTCTCTCACACACACACACACACACACGCAGGAACACACACACACACGCGTGCAATGAGGTTGCTGACTCTCAGGATTTCCAAGCCGTCAGCACCGCAAGATAAATTCCAGCTCTCGATACAGTATGTTGCAAGAGACGCGAGAGGTGATTCTGGTTGAGGACTGCATATCCCATGAGCGCCGCTGCCTCGGAGATCTTGATCTGGCTGGGACAATGCAGCTGTGGCGGTAATGAGGAAGAGAAATATGCAACTTCTTGCTCTCATAACCCAAAATGATGAATACTGATGAAGTAATGCCTCTTATTCGTGTTTTTATGTAGGGTTGATAATTTTAATACGACCAAACCCTAATGTTCATACAGCCAGGTTAATGATAATAGATAAGCTTGTCATCATAGCAATTGGTCGGATGGTCAAAAGTTCAAATGCATCCTCAAACGCACAGGTCAGATCATGTCTATGTCCTCTCCTGACTGGTGGATTCTCACGGCATCCAGGATCGGGCAAATCGGGGTCAAAATCTTATTGGCTGTCACAGAACCTGAGCTTTTGCAGCTAATTTTCTAACTAATATAGGTTTGAAATAATGTGTTTACAATTTGAATTCATGACCATATTTATCTGATCTAGCCTTTCGGCTAAAAAAGCTGAACGCCCTGCGATCGCGTGACTTAATGTTGAGCCTCCATTTTAACGTGCTGCATCTTAAGCCTCTGCTTTAAAAAAAATATATATGTATTCAGAAAAAAAAAAAAAAAACGTGAAATGTCAGAAACAGCTGGGGGGAAGTCGGACTTTGGCGACCGAGCTCTAGAAACCGACTTTCGAGCCGGCGCTGGAGGGCGCCGGGCGTGCATGTGTGCGCGCCCGGGGCGCGGGAGCGGGGCCGGCGGGGGGGCGTGCGGTAAATCCATCATGGCCTGCTCATAAGGCCAAAAATGATAACGCTCTGGCAAGACGGCGAGGCTTGCTTAAGATGACAGGAGTGGAGACGGGGGAGAAGCGCTGAGAGCAAAGTGATATTTTCTCAAAGACAACAGAGGGGCATCGCAACACCTGCGGGGGGGAAGGCTGCTCGCACGCTAACGCGCGCTCCCTCCCCGACGCACGGACCTCTTTTCTTGCTCCAAATCCTTTATTTGTACCTTCTGCTCAAACGCTGTTCCCATAATTGTTTTGATTTTCCAAGTTTTTTAAACTCTCTGGCCGCGCAGCTCTTTCTCTTTCCGTTCTGCTTCCTCTACGCCCTTCCTGCCCTTTCATTCCTTGTTCTCTAAACAAGAAAAAGGTGGCTCTTGCCACAGTTCTTTCCTATCTGGATAAAGAACAAGCAGAAGGGAGGGAGGAAAAAAAATAATAGAGTTGCTTTCTAGTATTGATTGCTTGAAATGTTTATTCCCACAAATGACAGAAAAATCAGTAAACTATACCACCAGTGCCTCGGTGTTCCAAAATATTTTGACGGGCCGCAATGCTCAGCAAAGTCCTCATGGTAAAGTTTACAATTGTGTTCTGGCATGTAATGCATCAAACATGGAGGCCCACATGAGCAGCTCCTGGCACCAGAGAAAAGGCAGGCCGGCAGCAACGTTAGCGGAGGAAGTTTAATCCCTCACGCTCCTCTCAGCACTCATCAGCGTCTGGACCCTCACGTAAATACGCATCTATTTCAAAGACACTTAACACAGCAGTCCCCCCCCCCCCCCCCCCCCCCCCCCCCCCCCCCCCCCCCCCCCCCCCCCCCCCCCCCCCCCCCACACACCCCCCCCCCCCCCCCCCCCCCCCCCCCCCGCCCCTCCAACCTCACGCAGTGAAACACCTTGGAACTGTGGGGACGCTCCGCGCGCAGAGTGGCGGCTCCTGACGGGCTCGCTCACCTTTGCCGTTGTCCGCTTCCCTGTTCAGATACATGGCTGTCAGTTGACTCCGGGCTGAGGGGCGACGCACGGCGCTCGGCTCGCTGCTCGTCTTTGGCTGGTTTGTACTCCTCTGGCGTGCGCGCGGCCAACTCCGCCGATGTGGTCTCGTATAGTTGGAGCTGTTTATTGTTGTGTTGCTCCTCGGCAGCCTCTCCTCTCCTCCTAGCGGATAGGTGGGCTCACCAGCTGGAGACTCTCACTATCTTGCCTCCCTCCTCCCTCACTCACTCTCTCTCCCTGCCTCCCTCCCTCTCCCTCCCACCCTCCCTCCCTACGTCTCTCTAATAACCGCTGCTTCTCACACAGGCTCAGAGGACAAAAATGATGAGAAGTGACTTTTGCAGAAGTCTTTGCCTGTTTTTGCACTGTTGCCTCATCCCCCTCTTGGATGCACTCCCTCTTGGTCCTTTTCCAGCGCCGAAACGCCTGTCCATCTGCATAAATATGATGTGCAGCTGGGTGTTTGCACACTGGGCTTCCGCCTGAGTCACCGCCAAAAGGTGTTTCATATTTAACAAAAGAAAAAAAAAAAATACAACCCATGAAACAAAAAACACCCGATCATAAGTAAAAGATTGTCAGCGGCGTCATCAGAGTAAAATGCACCTAAGAGGTCAGCGTTGTCTAAGGAGTGTGTCGGTGCTGTGTGGTGCAGATGAACCCAAATAGCAAATTCATCCATCAGTGTCCATCTCCAGTCAGCTGTTTCAATAACGAATTTGCCCGGCGGGAATAAAAAGGATTTGCAACTCGTCTTTTGTGTTGCGTCTTCGAAAAAAGAAGAAAAAAAAAAACCAAATCATCTGGGACATTTCCCCCTGGGTTCCAATTATGATAGGTCGCCACTGAGAAGTGACAAATTCCTAACAGTTTATTAGTGTTAAAAAGTAGCCGAGTTAAACTGAATTAATTGTTGAAGGCCCATGAAGACCCATTAAGTAAATAGAGCTGTCAGAGCGTTGAAACGCTGGCGTCGCGAGCACAGTGAAGCCGCTCCTCTCTGAATGACAAATTAGTCGGCGGCACATCCGAGTGACGCATTTGGATGCATGGATTTGCCAACTCTCACGAGAACACGGCTCCGTCGCGCATCCACACACGTTTAGGGAAGAAGAAAAAAGGGGGAGGGGGGGCCCATCTGGCCCCCCGTCACCTCGGCCCTGCCCCACCTGCTGCATGACCGCCTCCCCTCGTCGCGCAAACGGTGGTCAGATGGCCTCGAGTCCAACATGCCGCCCGCCCGCGAGGTTGATTTACCACGCTGTGAAGCAACAGCCGCAGATTTAGAGCTCTCGGGGAGCGACTGGGTGTGTCCAACCCTGCCACTTTTTGACGCGAGGTGATGCGGCGGCAGTGCAAATGCTCCCCAGATTAGATGCAGAGAGGAGATGCAGGTGATTTGGCCGCTCAGCATTCAGGCTGTCTCACATCGCACGCCGAGAAGGAACAATCTGCCCATGACCTTGACTTAGTTGGAGAAAAAAAAGATGGTAAGAGAGCGTTTCAAAACAGTTCCCTCAATTACTTTCATTTTATTCCCGGAGCAAATTTCCAATTTGTGGGGGCATCTCGTTAAACGAAGTTGGCCAGTCAAAGACATGTGACGTTATAAAAAAAAGATGGGATAATAACCACGAGGGGGGGGGGTGGGCTTCGCGACAGTCGCTGAAGCAGCAAATATTGCCATTCAGAATTAGTTAAAGCCGAATCCATAACACTCGAATGTGAATCACCAGGGGGACGCCAAGCGATCTGATCCTCGCCAGGCGCTCAGCGGCTGCCGGTGTGCCTGCGTAGCAAACGCGCACCGCCCTCCCGCAAACAGAAAGCTAATATTCCGTTCAATCATGGGCTCCTCGGATATCACAGATTACACGGTCAATAGGATGCGAGTGGAGCGGCGCCGCAGATGCAAATGCCGCGAGCGTAATAGTGCAACTAACCGTTTGCCTGCTTTTTGTCAATAAAGCCCGGGAAGGTCATTTGCTCGACACGTCCCGCAGTGATTTCCATTTGATTATACTTTGTTTTGCGCTGCACTCTGGGCTGTTTGTTCGCCACGAGGAATCTTCTGCAGTTTATCTGAGAATCCTCTGTAGACTCATTCGGCGACACTCTATTCCCAGATTTGCCCCTCCTGCGCTCCCAGCATCATTGCGCCTGTCACTGATGCATCTGTCTCCAATGGTATCTATAAATACCCCCCCTTCTCTCCCCTTCAAAAACCTGATTCCCATTGATTTAGTGACCTATATACACATCACCACCGTCCCCTCCCTTCCTCCGACTCCCTGCTCCTTCTATCGATGGTCCTTTACTGTCTCCACCTCTTGATTTTTCTTCCCTCCATCAACCCCTTCACCCCCCCCCCACCTCACCCCCCACGTAAGCTCAGCTGAAACTACCTTTGCTCCACCTTGTCCCCTCCTCTTGCTCGAAAGCATGAAATGCTAATAATAGTTCACAGTGGAGGCTTAAGTTATGACATATGAAAGGGATTTGAATGAGCATAAGAACAGTGGCTGCTGCTCATTTCTATATTTCAAAGTCTTGTCATTGTATTTAATCGAGCCTGTGGCTAATCTCTGGTGTGTTTAAACACTGGAGTAGATAGTCTGATGAAAGGACTTTCGGAGAGCAGCTGAATAGTGTATGAAATCTCACTTTGGCTGGGATAAAACCTGACAGACATATAGAAAGATAGCAGTGTGTGTGTGCGTGTGTGTGTGTGTGTGTGTGTGCAGGGTTACATGAAGGTGCTATATTTATTCTGCAGCCCGCTGCAAAATTGCACCCGGGAATTGAATGCTCTAAACAGTACTACATAGCAGGGGATTAATAATGAATAAACCCCCAGTCATAGCATCACTTCTTCAACAGGAAGCATGCTGTGGATTTGCATTACAAGCCACATTTCCATCGTCTTATCATGCAACTTATGAGCACGCATGTGGACCTCCATCACGGAGTGGAGCCACGGCGAGGCGAGGCGCGTCTGCGTAGACGCTCTGCCACAGCCGGGGAGAGACGGGAACGAGCACGACCGAGAAAAAGAGCTGGACGGAGAGAGATCGGCGCACGAGATTTACCGCCACATCACCCGAGCCTCGCATACACCTGTAGTGCAGAGCCCTGCTGACACTCCCGGCAGGGGCACGACCGCGGCTCTCCTGCAGCCCTCTACTGACACCTGGTGGCTCCTCGCGGCAGCCAATCGTCATGTCACATCAGCCGTCCCTGCGCCCCAAGGAGCCACAATGGCATCTTCCATCTGCACCGTTTGGTTTTTTCGTGGCACCATTACACACAAGAGCAGTGTCAAGTCTTTTGCACCCTGTCAGGCAACCGCTCAGCCTTGAAAGCGGATTCGAGGACGAGCACGGAAGCAAACCCGACGGCGGGTGGTTTCAGCACAGTTATGTTTATTGAACAGCAAATTGTGACAGAGAACACAATATATATTTTTTTCTTATTTTCATTCCATTGCATTGTAAACAATGTATAGGAGAACTGTGTCATTCACCACACGTATTCATAAACACCCTCTATGTCATGAAGAGACATGATCGATGGACAGTTGGGTGGGGGTTCTTTGTTTTAAAGTGCTATAATGCACAATTCCTCTTGGAGGAAGAGAACAGAGGCCGTGAGGAGAGCTCAGACCCCAAAAGGCCCCCAAGGTCTCTTGTTGCATTATTCATACATTGTGTGTTGTGTTTGACAGGTTGTGTGTCTGTTTTTGTTTTTATTCTTTTTTTTTTTTCCTTCCCCCTAGTGTGTGTGTGTGTGTGTGTGGAGGGGGGGCATGTTCTTATTGCATATCAGTGAGCTGGTTAGTGAATTTTTCAGTGAATGTGTAAAAGCACAAATTGTTAGATTAATATGTAATAAACTCTTCACTATAATTATAGTACATCTCATAATTAATATCTAAGTTACATTCGTGTATCTGATTCATTTAGAGTATGTAGGCGATATACATTTTGCAGATAACTGCTGATAGTGGACACCATCACATGGGTCTCTTCCAAAGACCGGTCGGCACTATCAGTCAAGTGTTACAGACAAACAAACGTTCCTGCAAGAATAACATTTCAATGAACACGGTCTGCAAGAGCAGCACATTGAGTTTCAATGTCAGGATTCATATTCAAGGACTTTGTCTGAGTATAATCAAAGTGGGCCATGTGATCGCTTGTGCCTTATGATCCTTTGTGCTTTCTTTGATTGTATAGACTCCAAGTCATACATTTGGTGATTTAGAACTCTTCAGCATCAGCAACGGATGCATATGACATATAGGAGGGAAAGAGGGAAGACAGCCTGAGGCCGACAATCAAAGAGAAAAGTACTGCAACAACTACACATCAACTACAAGCACTACACAGTCAGACACACACACACACACAAGATCAGTGAAAATTCATCACTGTGTAAAGCTGAAAGACTTGTACGACATTTTCAAGATTTAACCAAAAAGGAAAAACTGAAAACAAGAAGAGGGTACGGGGGGGGGGGGGGGGAAGGGGGGGGGGGGGGGGT
>CAAKHG010020814.1:18115-31017 GCA_901007715.1 Dactylopterus volitans
CTCTCCCTTTTTTTTTTTAAAAAAAAAAAAAAAAAAAAAAAAAAAAAAAAAAAGGGGGGGGGGGGGGGGGGGGGGGGGGGGCAATGGGGGCGTCGGAGGTTAAAAATCATAACAACAATCATCATAATAATCTCAACAATACACCAAATTAGGCATTATGATCACAAGAACAGCACATGTGAGATGAACTGGCAATCGGAATGTTGAACAAAAAAAAAAAAAAAGTACAATGGTAATTCATGAAGACAAGCTCACACAAGTAGGCAGGTCCTAGTTTTCCACTGTCCTGTGGCTCAGCTGCAAAACTGTGAATATGGCTGGAGGTGCCGGTTGATGTCTAGCGGTACTGTTCTCTCTCCCTGACCTATGGCTTTCAATTCAAGACACTGTTACCTCTGAGATTTGCTAGCATGTAATTCAGTTATTACAGTATTCGCCGTTTTATTGCAGCCATCTCATGAGAGGAGCACCATTCAAAAAGACAGATGTTCAATTTACTGTCTAGAAGTCAACAGGTCCCTATTGCCCTTGTCCAGGGGATATTCCATTTCCAAAACTGTTTCAGTAGTGCCATTGGTTCTTCACTTCGAGCTTACACTTATATCATCATTACATGATGCGTAATTTGGTCCTTGTTGATAACACATTAGAAACAGGGAAACAGGCCGCGGACTCGGAACGAAAGCACGGGAGAAATGGCACCTCCAAACAACCATCTAAGATCTACAATAGTGTTCCCCTTTGCCTACAGTAAAAACCCTCATCAGAATGCTGGATGTGTCTTCAAATGCATCAAAACGTGTTCCTTCATTTGATATGTCCACTTCATCATAGCATAAAATCACCACAAAATGGATTGAGGAGGAGGGGGCCGGGGGGGCTGGAGAGGTAGGTGTGCAAATTAGCCATCATGTACAAACAAACAATAAATCCTAAAACACGAACGTCATATTATCTGCATATATATGTACAATATAGTTAAGGTGGACACTTTTGACACAAAAAAAAACGACTTGTACAAATATATAGTGCTATACTGCCCATAGAAAGGAATATGGATAAATAGCTCTCACTCCCACAAATGATAATACATCGAAAAGTTGCATCGCATGTCTACAGTGCGATAGAGCGGCTGCTTGAAGAGTGGGAGCGAGGAAGGAATGTGATTGGATAATACACATCAAAGTCACCTTGATCTCCGGCATGATAATCTAATGGTAGAGCTCCAGTGTTGCGATGCATAAACAAGATACAACACAAGTGCTTTTCCGAGCATCTTAAAGCAAAAAAAAAAAAAAAAAACCTCTGAAGCAAATAAGCAGAGATGTTTGGTTAAAAATAATTGGAAAAAACAAACAAACAAAAGCACTGGTCTGATTTTTTTGTCTTAATTATAAGAAATGTTTTTCATTAGCTCTTTGGGTTCTGCCACTGAATTCAAGTTTGGACAAAGTTTCGCAAACTGAAATTAAGAGTGAAATATTGCTGTAAACAATAATAATTGTAAATAATAATCATGTCTTGATGCAAGGTTAATGAACTATTTCAGCTAAGGTCTCACTGGCTCCACAGCTGGCGACTGTCCCGCTGCGGCCTCAGCAGGTTATGTCTGACCATTTGTCAGCATGATTACTGTAAGACTTCTAATGATCTTGCATTCTATTATGGTTACTTTCAATCCATTTAGTGTTCACAGCTACCGCTTTCAAATGAATCCCCGATGAATCACCCGCCGCATAAAAACTGCCGCTGCCCTGCTCTCTGCGGACTGAAATTTTAACGCGCACCGCACTTCTGGCCGCGGTCCAATCAGTGATGTCAGCAGCAGGTGCTTTCCATCATCCGTTACAGCCAAAAAGCCCCGCTGTGACATCACTGATTGAGGTGTAACCAGAAATACATGCCTCGCGCTTTTCATCCCGTACAGGGCGGCGGCACACTTTTCTGTGATTCTGCGGACTTTAAACTTGCAAGGTTTTTTTTGTTGTTTTTTTTTAAGGTCATAATGACCGATTATTATGTCCCGTCTCTTCAGTTTAGTCTACTGGTGCGTGACGCCGCGCCAGAGCCGTTTCCACACAGGCAAAATAGCGCTGCCATTAAAGGTGGCAATAAATATGAGATGGAACCTGATCTACTTAAAAAGCCAAGGCAATCAAAGTGTTCTTGGAGCTAAATGGCTGAGTTCATTGCAACCGCTTACGGGAAGGGAAGTGGCTTCTCAGGAGAGATCGAAGGGAGCGTGCTGGTATCACATCTACACATCCCCTGGATCTCCGCGTGAAATAGAATGAACCAATTCAATCCTAAGTGTGCAATCATTTAAGACATGAGGTTTTGGAGAAATCTTAACTAGCATTTTCAGTAGATATCTACCAGATCTAATGTTATCATATCTTTCTAAGGTATATCCCTTTCATCTAGGCAGTTAATTCCGTTTTCACTACATCGCTATAATCTTCTGCCATGCATGTAAATGTTGTTTGAAGTAATTAGGTACTGGTGAGCTTTTCAGAATTGCAGCAACCAAGGGCAGTACGTCCACTTTGAAACATTGACAATCACACTCACAAAATGACACAGATCTAATAATAAAGCAATTTTTCTCCAAAACCTTAAACTGATATTTGTGGCTTCATATCCAGAGAGCTAGCTGAGCCTGCCTACTGGAGTTCGGTGTGCCACCACAGGCAGCTTGGCAAACAAAGGCTCCCTCCAAAATAATTTGAACATTCAACAGAACAAACGTGAAACAAAATGAACCGATTGGTCGTGCTTGGACCCAAAATACGATCAAAGACTTTCGTCAGTGTGAGATGAATCCCCACGCAGTTGGTGTAATGCATTATGGGAGGGGAAGGCAGTAACAAGGTCCTTCCGAAGCGGTGTACACATTACAAGATAATCGGGCCGATTTTGGGTCTGATTCCCTCCTCCCGATTAAAGTCAGCAAAGGCCCGATTATCGGAAGGCTCTTAAGATTATCAGAGCGGATTCTCCTGAGGTGCGAGGTGGGTTGCGAGTGATTTTAGCCTCCTGATTTCTGACTGGGAAATCGAAAGAATTAAAACATTTTCATTATTTACAATCGTAAGTCCTGTAGTGTGGTGGGGGGCACCGAGGGAAACCGAGCACGTCCTGCCTGTATCGTCACGTTAACGGAACGCTAGCCAATGGAAAGGAGGAACGCTCGTTGAAGGCGGAAGCAAACAAACGGTAACAGCGAAATCCGATGGACCACAGAAATGATTTGTGGTTATAACGCAAGTGTTTGTACAATGTGTCACGCAAAACTTACCACAATAGAACGGACGAGGAGACGAGTCGGGTTGTTTTCTTTCTTTTTTTCTACATGTATTTTCCGTAAAAAGGAGTCCAGAAAGGTCCGTCATCATTTCTTCCTGCTCGTCATCCGCCGTGTTTGTTTACATCGAAGTCACGTTTGACCGCGCGAGATTTCAAGTGAGATACTGAATTTTGAGAATCGCGTCGTAATGTGTGTGGATGAATCTGAGCGTGGGTGGTGAGTGTGTGTCGGTCCCCGGGTTGCGCACCACACACTACAAGAGCGAAAACAGTGATTTTTTTCTCCTCATGTGTGAGGTCTCTCAAATTTAGAAAATCGGTTAAGATTTTTTTAAAAATCTTGTAATGTGTACCCTGCTTTAGTTAGGCAAGAAGCTCAGGATGAATTCACCCACACCAAGGAAGTAGACCACCTGGGCAATGCCAAACAGAGGTGCAATGACCAAGGCTCGACAGTAGGCTCCTTTCAGGAAGGCTGATGGACCCTCATTGCGCATGATTTTCCTAGAGAGCAAAAAAAAAAAAAAAAAGGTTATAGAAACCAAAGTGTCAGTATCATATTTTGGTGATACACACATCCCGCAGCAGTGAAGACATAGTGAGGTCACCTGATACAGTCAGTCACCCCGGAGTATGTGTCCTCTGTACTTCCTCGGTTCAGGGACTGCAGCCTTGTCTTTATCACTGCAGCACACAGAGCGCAGGTGAACATGAAACATTTGCTGTACACGCGCCGCTTTGAAAATTCTCACGGCACCACTGCTCACCATCGACGGGGTTGACGGCGACGGCCGCCGTGCTCCCAGCTGCACAGCCCGATAGAAATGACACATAGAAAGGAGAAGGCCCCTCTGAGCCTCGTCTTCCCAGGTTATTCAAGTTGGCAAAAAGGGGGAAATAGATGATTGAGAAAGGAACATCCCTATGAACGCAGAGAAAAGAGGAGAGAGGATAAGTCACTAGAATTTCATCATAATTAGCTGCTAAAACTACCACCCGTTTGCCAGATTTGTTCTACCTGAGCAGTGTGGCACCGAGGCCCTTATAGAGCCCAGCAATGCCCTTTTCTCTCAGTAGTTCTCTGGTGAGCTGCATGGCTGTAGGGGACTTGGTTTCCACGGTACCTGCTGCCATCGTCTCTGGCATCAGCTTCCTCTGAGCCGCTATGGAGCACAAGAAACATCCTTTAAGGCCAAATCTACACCTTAAAGCTACTTGAATACTTTGACAAGGATTATGGAACGCTATATATAGGGGTGGACATTTTGGACAGTCAGAAGAAACCAGGATTGAGCCGTTTTAATCTCTGACATGACCACTTGAGGCCTCTGTTTCTCCAGTTTATCCCCATAAATGACCACCGCTGACATTTTGCATGTTCTTACCAATTCGTCCAGCATCTTGGAGCTGAATTTTCAACATCTCCATAGGAGTTGTGACAATAACCTGCAGCGAAACGACAACGTTCATCAGAACTGCATGTTTAATTGAATGTGCACATCGCGAGCATATCAGCTGACTTTTTCACAGTGCCAACGCCGTTTGGAAGTCGGCGTTCAGCATCGATTAGTGTTGCCATGAGGATGTGAGTGTGTCAGGCAGGACGTGTATCCAGTATAAATTAGCTAAATGTCAACTGTTGTTTTCCACTCTAATCCAAGCAGTAGTACCTAGTTAACTGGATTAACGGTGAGATAGTCATGTTCTCAGCCGCAGTCCTAATCCAAGGTCTGCTACACTTAATCTAATCACATTCCTTGGGCTTCAAGCCTTTGCCCTCATTGACAACAGGCATTTCCCTCTGACTCACTCACTCAGTGCACGTGGCCAAGCATGCTTACAACCTCTTATCTGATACACTGCCAGTGTATCACCTGCCGACAGTTCAAGCGATTAGGAATCATTTGTAAAAACGGGGTGTTAAAGGTCACATTTAGATGGCAGAAATGATCACGGGCGCAAGCTACCATGCCAATTGCTGCCATGTTTGTTTATGGAACAGCAAAAGTCATTTTCAGTTGGGGGAGGCTAACATTCAGTGCACGCAGAGAGCAATGGGGCGTGTGCGCAGGCTCGTATAGGCAATCCTTAAAGCAGCAGCAGCAGTTCGAGATGAAGAGCAAAGCTGCTATCACAGCAGCACCTCACTTACTCACCTGGCATGTACCTGCTCCGCACCCAGCCAGCATCTCTTTCAACAAAGTGAGTTTTCTGCAGAAAAAAAAATAAATAAAAAAAAAACAGATGCGAGTGTCAGACAACTCTATTTTATCAGCATGTGAGAAATAGGGGTTGCCTTGCGCTGCAGTGGTGATGCTAATCCTTGTCTTCCATCCTCCATGTCAGGCAAACGGTCAAGTCAATAATTCACAAGCAACTGGGCCAGGCAAGTCAATCATTCATCAGTCTGCGTGTTTGTTACCAAAGAGATGGGCAATGGACGCCTCAGCAAACTAAAGGTTCAGCGACGGAGACAGTGTCCGCGAGTGACAGTGTGTGCACTCTCTCTTTACACTGAGATGATTGCTGCTAGCATCGAGTTTGTGGTTTGGCTCGAATTTCTGCTGTCATACTTGCAAGTTACTCTATATCCTCAAAACCAAACAGTTATTGTGATATGTTCAGTGGCTTGGGAGAGATGTCACGATGCCGGAGGACTAACTGGAGCTTTGGTAGTAATGCGGCTAATGTGTCAGGATACATGTTAGTAAGCATGCCAAATAATCATAGTGTGAATGAGGGGAGTAGGTGTGTGTCAGTCATCTTGTCAGCACGTTCGCGCCTCACCCATCCTTGGAGAGATGATGCCTGAAGAAGTCGTTGGCAGCCAATTTAATGGCCTTCTCTGGCGTGACGAGTGTTAAATTCACCGCTGCACCTGGAAAGATAACAAGGAAAGATGGCATGAAGGAAAGAGGTACAAAAAAGAAAAAGGGGGGTGGGGAATAATGGTGTTTGGACAAATCAGACGCTCATCTCTGTTTTTTATGCCTGTAGGCTTATTAGAATTATCCCAAAAACTTTAAAATTTACCCCTGTACATTCCAAAATATCCCTCTGACCGGATGGTCTTAATAAGGCAGTCTGACCTGAAACACAAATTGTCACAGCACAACATATATTAGTCATAATGGTATCTACCGTGCATGCAAAGAAATGTTCATATGTACAAACACAAATTCAAACTTACATGCTGGTGTAAAGGCGAGATCCATTTTGCTGGTTTTGCAAGCGAGTCTTAGCCAAGTCAATGGGAAATACACAGGTCACTCCAATCAGGCCAGCGATTCCCCCATTGATCAATTTGGCAGGCAAACTGGATGAATGTGACGACAGAGGATCAAAAGGACAAAAACGTGAAACAGGAGTCCAGGAGGTGGAAATCCTGCAAAAGTGCTGCTGCGTTTGTTGCAAACCCCTGAAGCTGCTCAACATTCAGCCTTACCTGATCTGCTTGTCAGCCATTTATCTCGAGCCCAGACTGTTCGAAGTGTCAACCTAGTCACTTGGATGCCTTCCTTCTCCCTTGTTGTTTGTGACAGTAGTGTGCTGCTGACCAAGTGCTATTCTTTGTTGGGACTTTGCTTCGTCTGTTTGGCGCTCTGCAATTGCTGCGACTTGAAATGAGGGTATATCTGTGCAGAAATACAGGAATTTTTTTTCGGCAAAAACAGAGAGTCAGCTTATTTCAGAAATTACAGAGAGGCACAGCTGCCCGCACAAATGTTATCACATCAACTTACTTCAAAACAAGAACTGCAAATATCTCCTTTAAACCTGAAAACACAATTATATCTTTTTCTTATTCTCACGATGAATTCACAAAATGATACCAAATGCCTGTATGGACCCTTAGAACTGCATGATAAATCTGTAACAACTTTCTTGCACAAACCAGCGTTATAGATCTGCATCTTATTCGCAGGAGTGAAGATGACAGCACTATTGGGGTGTGTGGAAGTGTCATCATAAACGGACGGTTGTTGCGTCGTTCTCAGGCTGTGATGAAAGATGGACACCGACTCATACCGCCACTCAAGAACCCGCAAATTCAGAATTGCAATTGAAAATTCTGTTAAGTGCCGTCAGCACAGGCTAAAAACAAAAGATATTAGACCCAGATACTAATGCAAATGAGGAACTTTGGCACGAGTGATGAAACCAGTTTACAAAAATAAAAAAAATGTACTATCCAGTCCACTAAACATTTGTAAACCCAGAGATATTCAGCTTACTGTGCCGCAACAACCAAAAAAAGGAAAAAAAATCATCACATCTGAGAAGCTGGACCTCCAGAATGGTGCTTTTTTTTCCCCTAAAAAATGATTCAGTGTATAAATTAATGAGAAGTTAGTAATTTCTTCATCAACAAATCTACCAGAGTCAATCTCATCGAAGAGATACATCGGAACGAAAATGGGGAGAATGGCAGCCTGACATGTTAGGAACCACCGAGCACTCAAAACAAAGCTGTAGCCCTCGCCGGCAGTGGGTTATCTTCTTGTTAAATGATTCTATCAGCAAAGGAACACCCGTGCTTCATGCCCTTGAACGCTCATGTTCTATGCATGCGCACTTGCATTGCGACACTGGAATCACATGCTAAAACAATCAGTTTCTGCAAACAGACCAAATGTGCCAGGATGCTCCCTATGTTTGCTTTCAATGTGAAAAAGATGTAACCCATTTCCCCTCTCATTCTCTCCACCCCCTCCATCCACCAATCGCAGCCCGCCTCTGCGCGCGTAACCCACCTCCTCCTCCCTCCCTCCTCCTCTCACCACCAGCCCTCCCCCGCCACTTCCCTCAGTCACGAGTCACGACTCTCAAACACAGCTTTCCGACCCAGATCCCCGTGGCTCTCTTTGTGAAGTGTATATGTGTATACTTGTAAGACCCCCCCCCCTCCCCACCCCCCCGTTAGCCAAATCACTAATTCCCACAATTCTGTTTTGCAGAGATTTGCACAGCAGGATTCTGACAGCTACAGTCCGGCATGGATGCAGCTGTGGTCTGATGTGTTTAGCTTGGATGGAGATTTGAGGTCCCCCCTGGCTGCTCCAGCGGTGGAGGAGGGAACGGAGGAGTGCAGGGGAGAGGGAGGGCTGGCGCAGCAGGATAACCAGGCTCCTCCATGGTCTCTGTGGGCTGGGTGTTCTCTCAGCCCCCTGGAGCTTCACACAGCAGGCTTCAGACAGCCCACCTAAACGTGGCAGTGATACTGAATCTTTTTTTTTTTTCCCAGTTTCCTGCAGACCATTTTGTTCCCCTATTTCCTTTCCATGACTTCCTCCATCATGGTGTCAACCCTGTATTCTCTCTCTTTACGTATTGCCTTGATACCATAATAATTCAGAAGATTATGTAAACTGTAGGCGATAAATCCTAGCGGGATAATGCATGGTTTGTAGAGAGCAGTGCGCTATTTACACGAGTCACCTATCACACTCTTTTTGCTTGCTAAAGTCTCCCGCCTCATTCGTCCACTTTATTTCACCTTTTTCGTCCAGCTTTTTCTGCATCAGGACATCGATCTGACAGACAGTCGTAGCCTGGCTGCGCTGTCCTGTCCTGTCAGGACAATTGGGGTCTGTATGGTAACAAATGGCCTCAGTGTGCAGTGTCCAGAGCACAGTGGCATCACTCAGCAGCCAAATCCACAAGGATTTCCTTTACGAACCGGTATTTCTTCTCACCACATTCCAAGCTACTGTAGCATAAATTCTACAGTATATAAGCATTATCAAACATCACTCACTTTGTCCCTCCGGAGCAGATAAGCACTGATGGGCAAACAATAGACACGGAGATTGCGAAACTTGCCTTGACGGCAGAACCTTGAACAATTTCACCCAATCCCCCCGCCCCCAACAAGCCGACTGTACGCACGTGATAAAAAAAGCGATACCGGTGCGTAAGACGCTGAATGTAATAGATAACAGGCCTGGTGTGTCCCTTGTTAATCATTTCAAATTTAACAATAAAGCAGTAAACATGGCCATCAGTAAAACTTCATTCATTGACAAGAAATGTGTACATTAAAAACTTAAAAACTATTTAGGCTTGTTTCACACGTGCAACAGGAAGTTTATGCACCAAAGTTTAAACTTAAGTGGAAACTTTCTATAGGGAACGGGTTTATAAAAGAGGGCATGACAGGCAAATCATAAATAAATACTAGATCTTGCTGTTATCTCTTGACTAGATCCTTGCTTGCACTGTTGAGCTCTCACACTGAGTCGCTTCAGATAAAAGCGTCTGCTAAATGAACTGTAGAATTGTAGATATTCAAACTTGTCACTTGACGATTAATTAATATTAAAATACAAGAGTGCAATGAATAAAGTGTTGAGCCCGTTTTAAAACGAGTATAAAACGTTTAAAACGTGTATTGTTGTTCACCTTAGTTTTAATAACTTTGCTGAATGTTTTGCTGAAAGCTTTAAATTATGTTACATTATACAATATTAGATTATATTAATAATATTGCAATATATATGTTGGACATCAGTTATGTTCATTCAGCAACTGAGCCAGTTAAAATGGACAGCAAATAATGGTCATTTTTTCAGTGTACAACACAAACGCTGATATTTTATCTCTGTTGGCATTAATTGGAAAAGAGGAGAAGAAATAGTAATGTGAGGCCGAAGCATAGCTAATCGATTCTTTTAATCCGCTGTCACTCGTATGCTCCAGAAATGTCGCAAAACACAACCCTGCAGATTCTAAAAAAAAATGAAGACAGATTTAGTTAGCAAAACCCAATGCAAATCATGTCCCCTATGTTCAAATCAGCCAGGGCTGAGGTGCCTGCTCTGTCACACATTGTTGGCCGACTCTGTCTGGAAAGTCTTCCTGACATTGTGACAGCAAGTTTTGTGAATGATAAGAGGAAGTGAGCGGACGGTGACAAATCACTGTGGTCATCAACATTCGGCTCACGTGACATGTGGCTAGTTGAAGAAACAATGCAGAACTAAAAATCACGTGGCGCGTGCTTGCAGGCTCAGCCCGTCCATCTGTCTCACACGCGCTCGTCTATGTTCTGTTGACTGAGCCATCGACAGAGGAACTGCAATGAGGAGCCTTTTCTGATTTCCCCACAGTCCGCGATCATATCTTCAACACTTACGCGAGTTGTGAAAAGCCTGATCTTATATAAATCTAAATTATTGCATTTTTAGATTCCTTTTGATATTTGTAATTGTGTATTAATAATATTTAAGACTCCTGCAAAGCTGCTATAAGATACAATGCACTGCCAGCTTGGTGTTGACCTTGAGTATGTTTGCTGCATCACAGCCGCATCCATATCTGCTCGTCTCCACGATAAACTAGACAGCTGGCATAGTTATGCTTTTTCTTCTGTGATCATTTGTAAGATGCTGCCTATTTTTGGACAGCACTGCGGAAATGAAGGATTCAATTTGCAGTGTCACAGATAAATCTGATTACTATTTCCCCTTCCCTACAGGATCAGGATTATAAACCTAATACCTACTCATGAAAGCTCTCTTGCAAACTCCATTTACTACAGTGGCATGAGAGCTGGGGGGGGGGCGGCGGAGAGGGGCCGGGAATGTGGGGTCATGTTGCAGCCATTAAAGTAGCACAATTAAGCAACGTAATAGTCACCTGCAGAAGATCAGAAATAACAGCGAGAGTTGAATTTCCAGACAGGGAAAAACAAAAAATTGCCGCCTGTGTTCAGGGAGGTGGTGTACAGTTTAGTCCCTCCTCCGTAACACAGGGATCCCAAGTGGCCCAGTTTCTTTGAATCACCTGTGGCTTTTATCTCATATCTCTTCTTTTCTTGACTCTGCTTTCATGCCATCTTGATGGGGCAAATAATAACCCTTAGAAAGCGGCACCGAGGCATCTGGTTTCAGTGGCTTGGGCAGCCACCTGAATGACGGCGTCATCAATTTCGGCAGCGCTGCCATAAGTCATTTCCATTCTGAACACACGCCGTGTATAATTTTAGTTGAGTTGTCCTTACCTCCGTTTGTCACCCGGCATGCAAATTAGGCAAAAGCACGTGATTGCTGTCTAGAGAATGCTTCAATGCCACAGGCAAATAAAAAAGGATGCGTCTGCCTGAAAGCACAAGGTGCCACCCTACACCCAAGGACTGGCTCGCCTCATTAATAATTTCAAGGCTGCAGAATGCTTCATAACGTGGCCTTCTTTTTAATATATATATATATATATATATATATATATACATACACACACACATACACACACACACACACACACATACACACACACAGGTGACTTTGGAGGGCGTGCATTACAATACGTTTGCATGTCCACCTGACACCCAGCAGCTCAGTGTTCCCCTAAGTGAGTCTGTGAGGCCTCAGCAGAGAGGAATGTGATTGCTCAACAAGACATTACCAAAAAAATAAAAATCATTTCATTCTCACTCTAATATCCGCAGTTGTGTCTCTGTACAAAAGAGGTCACACTCTGTTCAAGGATTCGGCACCAGTGTGTCAGTACAAATAGGTGAGCAGCTCCCCTTTGCTGTACCAATGAAAACGGAGGAGGGTCTAGTTTAAATGGGTCCCCCCCCTCCGCCAGCCACATCCATCCCTGCCCACATGCTAACTCACCCTCACTGGCGGGCGGAAGCCGGCTGCGGTGGCCCGGTGCCGAGATCACGGTGGACGACGGTAACGGATCTGTTATTCGCTGATAACATCCAGAGTAAAAATTTTAAAAAAATAATAATTTGGTGGGCTAAAAATAAATAAATAAATCAACGACGTTCCTTTTACGGTATAGTAACGAACAGCGGTTCTACCTGAGCCCGACGGCTGGTTGCACGCAGGGGTGAAATATGACTAAGCTAATTGACCCGTCATCGGGGCGACCGGAGTGCAGCCGTTATTCATTCGTGGCTCCTGACATAGATGTCAAAAAGCCGGCGGTGAATTCGCCGCCACGGGCCATTTATATTTATGTGTGATGACACGCTACGCTTGCAAAAAAAAAAAAAAAAAAACATAAATCGGGAAATGGCTGGCTGCCAGTCACCGCACGGCTGCGACCGCAAAAAGCACTTAAACGCATCCCCCCCCCCAAGATATGCTAGCTAGTGCAAATATGTGACGCTTTAGCGTATCACTCCGCCGCGCCGTTATTACCAGGTAGATTTCTGCGGCTTTTCACACGTACAGAGGCAAGACACCCTACCGACTTACAAGACCGCGTCGGCGTTCTGTACATACCTCTTCCGTTATCTCCTTTTTGCCGCGGCTGCGTTGGGGGAGGAAAAAAATAAATAAAAAGCAAAGCTAAGCGTGCACACTCTTGTGTTTCTTTGGCTGACAAGACCCAGCGGCGGCTAACCTACCGGTGTTACTCGCGCTGGAGTCAAGCGAATGGAGGTAGAGGAGGTGGGAGGGAGGGAAGGCAGGCGGAGAGGGAGGCGGAGGAGGGGGAGGAGGAGGAGGTGGGAGGGATGAAGGGGAGGAGGCAACCTGGCTGGGATGGAGCATGGGATGGAGTAAAACGTCAATTTGGAAAAAAAAATAAAAAAATAAAAATGGGGGGGGGGGGGGGCTGGGGGATAAAAAAAAAACGGC
>CAAKHG010020814.1:31037-67507 GCA_901007715.1 Dactylopterus volitans
GGAAAAAAAAAATTTTGAAAAAAAAGAAAAAATAAAATAAAAAAAAAAAAAAAAAAAAAAAAGGGGGGGGGGGGGGTGGCTGGGGGATAAAAAAAAACGGCTCCTCTAGTGGTATGCAGTAGAAGCACAGAGACATTTTTCATGTGCATGAGCGGAGTAGAAAGGTGCAGCGGTGGGGGATGGTGGGATGGCGGGCCGGCGTCATCGTGACGATTCATCTCAACCCGACGACCTTGAACACAAAAATAGATCCCCAGAGCTGAAACACCGGGGATGAATGGGGCACACAGGGGAAAAAAAAAAAAAAAAAAATCCGAATCAGGCAATGGCTCACTGCAGCACAAAAGCAAACAAAACAAAAAAAAATAATAATCTTGAAATCATTTTTACTACAAATTCAGGATGGAAATGCAAACATTAAAAATGGTTTGTATGCTGCTCAGAGCAGCCAAACTGGTTTCTTGGTAACCCGAGGCACACCGAGAAATTCAATCTAGCAGAGCAATTGCACGTACAGTACTTGCATTTTCTGTACATAACTCGATGCTCTGAGGGCTCCCCAGCTGCCAGCGTAAGTGCTACCATTTTATATTTCCATTTAAATTACGTTTACCATTCACGACTATATAGAACCATTTACTATTTAAGTGCAACTTAATATCTCATAATTTTGCCTACACATTCAATGTTGTCTCAAGTGTGTTTACTTTATCAGGAAATGTACCGAATTATCTTAAATATTAACAAAGCTCTTAAAAAGTGGACCACCATGAGGCAAGTTCATCGGTTTCACCTGCTCTTCGGCAGGCTCTTCAGCAGGTCACGTGAAAGGTGCCACCAGCAGTCAGCCGCGATTAAAACAAACGCTTTTAAGACTCCAGTTTGGACGGCAGCTTGAGATGATGGCAGCATATCGCTCACGAACAGGGAGGACAAGCGTCAGGTCATCTGCGCCCAGCGTGGTCCCGTCTACGGCTGCGTCTCCCTGGGGGAGGAGCCCTCTTCCTCCAGGCCTACTCTCCTCAGTGACTCGGAGTACTTTCTCCTTCCCAGATTGACTATGTCCTCGATCTCGTCCGCGATGTCTCTCCTCCCACTCTCGACCATGGCGGCCACCAGCCTCAGCACTGCCCCGGGACCCGCTCTCGCCTGCCCCTGGGCCCAGTGGAACAGCATGTCCAGCACCAGTGCTCCCAGATTGTCCCTAGTGAGTAGAGCAAAAACGTAAAAGGGTCAAATTTCCAACACTGCTCTCTGGCTGTACTCATCCACCAAAGAGCGGAAAATAAGTGCTGTGGATATACAGTTTGTTTTGACTCAGTTTATATTCTAACTCAGTTGATATTCTTGCATGAACCATCTTAATTCCAAACCCCCGACTGTCCGAGAGCAGGAGCATTCATTGTTCTGTGACATCTGCTCAGTAACAACTTACTACCCTCTAAGTACAATATGTGTGAGTTCCACTGTAGGATTTTATTTTTTTTTTATATGCAGACTATAAATTATGCTTACACGACCAATACATGCTTCTATTAGGATTTCTGCACTGACATGAGAGAGAAAGGCTATATTTTTACAGAACACGTCCATTGAATGTTTTCCCTCTAATAAATAAATCGGTGCTTTGCACATTTCTACACCAAAAACCCCCCAAACTGTGGACGCAGCACGTGCGTATGCCATCACGACACGCAATGCGTTTCTCTGCTGCCGTCCGCCTCCAGCGTGCGTCAGGAGAGGTTTTCTTTGCGTGAGGTGCAGGGGGAGGGCCAGATGAGCATCAGGCTGTGTGTAATCTCCTGCAGTGTCCCAGATGGCTTAGTGATGGCTGACGTTGCAGATTAAAACAATCAAAATTCTCTACCATTTCTCTCCCACACTGTTTTTTTTCCGTCTGTCGCGTTACATCTCAGAACAACTAAAGGAGACAAGATGGACTAGCACACAAAGGCACTGCCATACTATGCCATCATTTCCTCATTTTGAGATGTTGTATAAACGGGAACGTTTGGATTTAATCTCTTGCAGGATTACACATTTCATTCCATCTTTAACTAAAAGTTAGATTAAGGAGAATGATGATGGATGATATTTTTACTTTCCTATTAGGAGGGAGATAAATTTCCTGATAATGTTGTGCATATCCTGTTTGAAGTTTAGTGTTGCACAGCCAAGACCTGCTGAAACTATTTGTTTTACTTTGTCAAGATCTATGTGATGTTTCATGGCTGGCTGAATATTTGATGGCTAATTCCTTGGCCCATGCCACACTCCTCTTCAAGTATTAAAACTGGTCAGGTAGTTTTACATATTTCTGCTGTCAGCAGGCACCCAGAGAGCTCCATCAAGGCCAGCGTAAAAATGATTTTTTTTTTTCCCAATGTTAAATGAATCTGTACAAAAAAATAAATGGCCAGAGTTTCTTGCCTGCACCCTCCCACCAAGGTTCATAAAAATATGCCCAGCGGATTCTACATTGCCCTGCCAGGAGAGTGACAAACCAACAAACCAACATATGCAGGTGAGAAGGAAACCTTCTTCGTGGAGGCATCAGTTGCCCAACCAAAAAGTGTCACAACCAACAAATTACCAACACTGTTGGATTCATTTTACGCAGTTCTGACTGAACATGTGTTTGCCACACCCACCTGTGTCTGTATTGGATGTGCTGTAGCACCTGGTAGCTCAAGCCAAGGTTGATGCCGATTCTGCACCAGTCCTGTCCTATCCGAAATGAGATGGACTGCAGGTTGACTTCCGTCAGGTAGCCGCTCTCAGGGTCACCGAGGTTCAGGGGAGGGTGCTGGGCGTCCTCCATGGTGTACTTGTTCTCCGAGTTTAGAGCCTACAAGAAGAGAAGGAATATGTGCGGTGTTTCCTTCCAGCTTTGAAGTTATTTGTACTGCAGGTGGCAGCAAACCAGCCGTGCACCAGAAACAGAGCAAAATCATCAAATCAGCAACTGAGTAATCATGTGCGTAGAAGGAAAATTTTTATTTCCATTTCTAACCAATATTAGGTTACATGCTAATGCATTTGCAGAACTATCCACAAATACAGAAATCCATATTTCATTGTAACAGATGAGGAGGAAAAAAAAATTGTCACTTAAACTGACAGGAAGTCTTAGCGGTAAAGTTGCAAGCCACTGGTTGTCATGTCCTTTCCTCTGCCTCGCTACTTCCTCTGGCAAGTTGTTTGGGATTTCCCCTCTATAAAAAGACACCTGCAACAGGGGTGCAGAGCGCATTCTCAGGATGCAGCTTGAGCACAGCTGACAGTCAGATTCATGGAAAGAGCACAACAACTGCAATTTAAACTGGCAGTCAGTCAGAGAGCCGTGGTGAACTAGTGCACGCGCGCACACACACACACACACACACACACACAGAGAGTGACCATGTAGATGGAAACAGTCATGCAAAAATGCTTTCGAAACACAGCTACCTCACAAAAAAAATTCTGATTTCATTAGAAACTGATATTTCGTGTGGTTTTTGACTGTGTAATGCTGAGAAGTTCAGATGGAGAAAAAAAAATGAGAAACTCTTTGCTATACGATGCAAAAACCCAACAAGATCACTTGACTAAGAGCACAATAAATCTTTATCAATGACTTAAATCAGGATCTTTTTACACAGACTGAGAGCAAAGCTTTAATTTTTTTAAAGGAATAAACAGTTACACAAGTTCAAGCTACTGATTCAAATCCACAGGAGCAGTTGGAGTGAAGAGCCTTGTTCAAGGGCACCTCGGTGTTTGAAGTGAGGGAGGGGCAAGTGCTACTTCACTTTCCCAACCCAGATTTATCCTGCGAGTGGGAGGGGTGGGATTAAGCAGATGACCTTCTGGTCACAAGCTTGCTTCTCTAGCTTTAAGTCTAACATTGCCACTTCAATTGAAAAAAAAAATAGCCTCAAGGAAAAATTCATTATCAACAAACATTAACGCAAAAGTTGTTTTTTCACATCATGAACTGATCAAACTTTTTTTTTTTTAAGTATAAACCATAATTCCGGCACATGCCAAAGTGTGGCAGACCTAAGAGTTTTGGAAGCCTGATTGTTGTCACACAGCGTGGAACCTCAATCAGCTGGATACGCCTGAGACATGTCAACAGTCCTCATTGGCAAATGATGAATTTCAAAATTTTAAACATCCTCTTCCAAACTGTGAACACTCGAGCTACCAGAGGTTCCTCCTACAGCTGCGTAAAACTCTTGACAGTGGAAGTTGTTAATGTGCATGGTGTCAATAAAAGGCTACAAATGGACAGCAATGTGTTGTCATTTCAATGTCTGGAAAACCCTAAAGCATATTGCCAATCAATCATAGAAAGTTGAGGCTTAGAAGGGAACTTCTGCAACAGGACAATGTAGAAATCCACCATGGACTTCTTGGAGCACCACAAGCTGAGCGATTTGCAATGGCCCTTAGATTCCCGCAGTTGAGCAGAGTAAAAGAAAGTGTTTGCGGTAGCAGCCAGAGGAGGCATTACGAAATCCTGACATCACAGGGGGTCCACATTTTTGCACATATTTTGATTTTTTTCTTCAATCATTGAGATAAATATTAGGTATTAATTAGTGTTTGCTGAGAATATTGTGCTTTTCATATCATAGAGAGACTGTATTTATGTTTCCAATTTTTTTTTTTAAATCACTTAAATATATTTATCAAGAGGTAAGCTACTATATATGCTACTATGTATAGCAGATGTTTTATAATATACATACAAACTGAAAATGGGGAATTGAACATTTCCAGCCACTTTGCTCTCTTCGTTGTTGAATATGATATTTCTTACTTGTCCCCTCACAGGCCCCTTCTGACCCTGAGCTGGAGAGATGTAAACTTCCTTCAGATTCTTCAGGCTGGAGTAAAACACAAAACACAGTCTTCCCCCAACACAGTCTGGTCTGTCTGGTGGAAACAGGAAAACGGTATCTCAAAGCCTCTTACAAAAAGCCATTTCAAGGCAATCACTACGACAAAACATCATAAGACCTTGGAAGGAAAGGGAGTAGGAAAAAATATTTATTTAAGATAGCACTTCAAAGAGGACTTCAGACCTGCGCTGATATCCAAGCCACTCTCAAAGCCGGCGAAGAACTGCTCGCCCTCCAGCAGGTTGCACAGGTCTGAAGGCTGGGGTCCGTCGTACTGCTCTGATAGAGTCTGCACTCTGCCCTCCACCTGCACAGGAACCATCGCCATTTAGCATTCACAGACAAATAATAATAATGGCATCCTGACCCACAACAAAATAAGCTCAACCAAACAGGACCAAGGCTGAGATGCCATTTCTCTGCATTTGTACAGCAGCAAATCAGGGCCGATACAGGGTGTCTTTGCTTAAGACTAGGTTAGATTGATTAGATAAAACTTGATTGATCTTTTCAGACAGAAGCGGTTGCAATATACTTCAGTGGCGAAGTACAAACCTTGTTAGCAGGTAAACACTGTAGCAGGACTTGTGTCGGATCGTTTTTCCGCTGGAGGACCAGGAACTGGACTTTAAACTGCCTTAGCCTTTGGTACACCTTTCTAACAGTGCCACTGATACAGCGCTGAGTCGTGTACCACAACCAGTACCTGCAACGATGTGCGGAATTCTACAGTGTCATATCACATATCAAAACATTCACAGTGAGGTCATTCTTCAGAGACTTACCAGGAGAAATGTGTGATGTAGAAAAAGGCATACAAATGGGTGACATAGAGAGACACTTGCGATGTGACGTCTGTCCAGGCTTGGGCGGAGGGGTCTCCATGTAGCAGATGCAAGCAAGACATGTCGACCGTATGGCCTGCAGGCAAACCACGTGTGTGAAGAAAAACTAATACGTTCGAACATTAGAAAACGAGTATCAAGAGTGCATGTTGTTGAACCTGTGACTCCAGATGGCAGAGGGACCTGAACTTTGATTGGCTGCAGGAAATGTATGCTGGGGTTCTGCGAGAGGCATAGGAGAGGGCTGACGCTCGCCTGAGGGTCACCACATAGCTCCCGCACCTCTGACACGGACACCTGGAGCACCTGCAGACAGACACACACCAAAGCTCTGTCGTCCATCCACGCCGACACACCGACATAGCACGCCACGCATCACAGCAGCTCTCATGGTGCCAACCTGTAACGTCACAGCGCGCGTCTCCATGGTGGCATCAGGAGGGAAGCGGAGCTTGACTCCAGGGTCAGAACTGGACACCAGAAGGGCTCCAGATGGCGTGACGGAGCAACTGTCCCTCACTGGACGGGACACTGCCATAAACCAAGAGAACTGGCTCACTGAGCAGCAGGCCAGCTACAGGTACACCAAGAGGTGATTTTTTTTTTTTTTTTTGTCTCAGCACACACCTAATTGCTAGGGTTATACGACTGTATAACCTAAAATACAGCAGTAACAATATTCTTTGGAAGCAAGATTTGTTTTATGTTTTACCCTGGCTGGCTGTCCCCCGGGGTGACTGCTATGGCGCTCGCTTCCTCTCCTCAGAAGAGTGGGCAGAGTGCTCCACGCCTGTCCATCAAACCTCCGGACAACCACCTCCTTCCTTTTCGCCCGATGGTATGGCACACACACCTCCACCGGCTACAAGCATTTAAACAGTCCAGTCAGCTCACGCAATCACAACAGCATCTCAGTCAACAAAGGGGAAACCAGAATAACCTATGAGCAAAATGTGTGAAGTTCCAAGACGCGGTGTCGTCTGATAACAGTCGCAAATTAGTGATTCAAAAAGGAATTGGGCGTTTTACATGAACGTTGTAAACAGGAAAAAGAGGAATCCAGTGTACCTTTAGAAATGTTACCCCATGGGGTCGAAGTTCCAGTGGACGACTCAGAAGGATGTCGTGCTCCTCCAGCCACACCCACCTCTTTTCTGGTCGTCGCTCAACCCACTCCAGTCTTGTGGTTTTCATCAGGGACCCCGCGGGGAACAGCAGCTCTGCTCCCCCCGGGACAAACACATGACACCCAGCAGACGTAACACTGAAACTGAGCACAAATACCACACAGTCAGAAACATATTCACTGACATTATTAGCAGAGGGATTTTGAAGACATTTGCACGCTGTACCTGTGCTGGTTAAATCCGAGGTGCAACTCTGGAATATTTGCCTCCGCCCGATCTGGTGAGAGAACATTTGTGTAACCGAAATTGAATATGCTGACAGCATGTACACAGCATATCTGCTGAAGATGCAGCGAAATGCTTTGAGCACCATTGAATCTGAAACCATTTTTTTTCTCCTGCTCACCGGGGGAAGCAGGAAGAGGAGGAGGTGTTGGAGGTTTTCCCAAGGGATTGTCACGCACGTCTATTTTCAGCAGAGGCAGTTTGTTCAGACAAGCTGGGATCTGGCGGAGGTCATTGCTGTAGATGGCAAGTTCCCTGAGGGATATAAGAGAGCCTGGGCAACAGAGAAGACACATTTACACTTTATTTGTTGCCTTCATCCGCCTTCAAAAATCGGAATGTCTCTTGTTGTCATTGCAGAGGGAATATTATGCAAGTCATCACAGACACGCCTACTCCCCGTTACACACTCACCCATGGTCTCTGGTAGCTGCTTCAGCCGGTTGTGGGACAATTCCAGCTTAACAAGCTCGCCAAGACAACCAATTTCATTAGGTAGTTTTTGGAGGTGGTTATCCGAAATGTCCAGTGTCTGAAGTGCTTTCAGCTGGCCCAGACTTGGAGGGAGGGAGACCAGCTGGTTCCCCAGGAGGGAGAGGTAGGTGAGGGAAGACAGCTCGCCCATTTCAGGGGGCAAAGCTGAGAGGCGGTTATGAGAGAGGAGCAAGGAAGACAGCGCAGGTAAGCCGAGTAGGCAGGACGGCAGGCAGGAGAGCTGGTTGAAAGAAAGATCCAGATGCACCAGGAGAGAGAGGGAGGAAACAGAGGTGGGCAAGGTGGTAAGGAGGCCAGCCAGGGGGTCACCTCGTGAGTCATAAAAACGGTGTCCTTAAATGAGAGAGAAAAAAGCAGTTAGAAGCACAAAAAAAATAGAAAAAGGGAAGGAGAAAAAAAAGCACATTCATTATAATGTATATACGCTATTTATTTGCTCCACTTTTCTAAAAAAGTGTTAAAAAGTCTGATAGAAGTTAAAAAAAACCGATGTGAGCTATACCATTAACTAAATGAGCACCAATGAGTAGCTGAAATCACATTTAACAAGTCAGGGAAATATCAACGACAGTAACTTCACTGGATGTACCTCTGATACATAGTGACCGTAGTTCTGCCAGATGAGGTAAAATATCCAGTGCGGCATCCAATGCTGGCTTCTCCTCAGAGCCCAGTCTCAGGTACTGCAGGCCCCTCAGCTGCCCTGGCACAGACCCCCACAGCAGCGGCAGGGCAGCTGCTCCTCCCTGGTACACATCCAGGATCAGCCTGGTGTCGGTCAGGACAGCTGAGAGCTCCACAGAGGGAGGCAGCGGCGGGGTCAGACACGGGGCAGAGGAAGAGGAAGATGGCGACGAAGAACAACTGGGGTGATGGTGACTGGAGGCGTTCGAAGAGGCGAGGCTGGATATGGAGGGACCGCAGGTGTCCATGAGGCTGAGGGAGGACCCGCAGAGCGCATCCCTCCCTGGGTCCACCTGCACTCCACCTGGAGACATCATATCGCTTGCTATCTTTAACCCAGCCTCCATCTCTGGTTCATACTGGTGCACAAGTCCTTCCCGGAGGCTACGAGCCAAAGTGTCCGTAGAAAAAACCTGGTGCTCCACCTTTGGATGTAGTTTTTCATTGAACACGTGAAGGTGTCACCTCCAAGCCTTCGTCCCAGGTGGCTGCCCGATCTCCGTCTTCTTCATCAGAGGCTCCTTCTTAGCTCCATTGACGTATCGCCTCGATTCTCCCGACGTTAGCCCGCAAGGGCGCGCTCAAATGTGCTGGACCGGGGACGTTTGGACGCGTCGACTTATTTGAAAGTGGGACAGAGAGACGTGTTTACCTGTTGAGGTGGTGATATTAGCTACTAGCCAAGCCGCGGCGCGGAGACTCGTTGCATCGTAACAGTTGCAAATAATAAACCCGTTCGCGTTGCACCATACTACGCTAACCTAAAAACAGTATAATTCCATACTTTTGAGTTAGTTGTTGTCTCCAAAATGCTGCGGGTCGCTCTGCCTCCTGACTTCCTGAAGAGCCAACCGCGTTTTTAAAAGCGTCGCCGCGCGTCACCATTGTTCGCTCGTTTTTGTGTCCAGCTTCCACCGACTGTGCGAGCTGTGATCGCGACTTTCCCTCGGTGGCGCGGGAGCCCCGCCTCACTCAGCTGTGGCTGCTGTAACAACCAAGCGCCCCGGCGAGGTGGCCGCCAAAGTTTCAACTAAGGGCGGGACGGCCGTGGACGAGGGCCGCGGCTGCGGTGAGGACCTGCTCGGCCAGCGGGCGGCGCTGTTTCCTCCTATCTCCTGTCCGTTTTTGTCGCTGAAAAAACACGCGCTTTGGTGTGCACGTGACCCACACTGCAAATGACCGAAACTAATGAGTGTAAGCCAACTTAACTTCTTCACCTACGCCCACATATCCCCACAATAATGCAATGATTTTTTTTTCTCTCGAGCTTTGTCCAACATTTAATGAATGCAAAGTTTAATAGCTTTTGTGAACTGATCAAAGTATAAATTGATGCTAATCCAAGACATTAAAGACCTATAATTATGAAGCCACACTCTATGATTCACAAAAAGATTTGTATAAATAGCATTTCATGCAGGAAAAATAATAATGTGAACGCTGAATTGAATTATTGAAGCAACTCGGAAAACTGCTGAAACAATGCAAAAAACTCCACTGGAGCAAAAGACTAAAGGCTTCAGAATAATTTTAAAGTATCAAAAGCAAACAGCCAGTTTGCTTTGATGTCCAGACTGCATATTATTACAGTGTATGACATACAGTCTATCAAAACATGGTTGCTATGGTGATGGACTAACAAAGCAAAACAGACATCAGAGCAATATAAGGTCAGCAGAGTTGTTTATTTGACTTCATATCATGTGCATTCATTTTTAGTGTTTCATTTTTAAGGAAAAAGCTTAACATCATAAACATTTAAAAGTTATGGAAGCATAAATGCCATTCAAAAAACATTGAACATTTTGATAGTTGTAGCTTCTCTAAATAAATTTACTCAAATGACTTTTTGAGATATTTCACTACAATTTGCTCATATTTCTACTTCTAGTCCACTACACCACGGAGGGACATTATATTTTTTGCTCCACGGCATTTTTGACAACCATCTTCACAATAGAGATTTGCAGATAGATGCAAAAAAAACAACAACATGTTAGCTTATAAAGCTTAATGTGGTTTTAATACACAACCAAACAGAAGTCAGAATTAATTTTATCTTGACCAATTACAGTATTGCCAGTAATAACAATTCTAATAACAGATAGTCTGACAAGGTTAATCCTGGTGCCCAATGAGCTATTTTATTTGTGTGTTTATAAATTTTGAGTATCACAGAAGCTGCACTCTAGATGAACTGCTGTTCTGTTAGCTATTTGGTAATAATAACAAATATCTCCTCGGAAAATCTACAAGCTGTTTTCTCTTGGTCGGACACATTTTACATTTGCGAGTGACACTGGAGCTCAGCCAGAGTTACATCAGTTTTGGCAAATCCAAATGAACCTATGTACACACAACTGAAATACTTATTTTTTTAGGTTGTTCCTGATCGTAAAAGGGTGCTCTGACAATGACACAAATTTGTCACCTGTTTATGTCTTTTAAAATTGCAACTGCATTAAATACTTAAAGGCAGTTTAAGCTTAAGGAATGTCCTTATTGATCCTAATGCCATTGAAAGTTAAAGTGCATCATTATCAGTGGCCAAATAAACATAGTGCAGGGGAGTCACCTCAGCGCAGATTACTGTTAGGGACCTAATGCCCCCCATCACTGCCCAGACAGAGCCCATCACTGCCCAGACAGAGCCAACAGCAGATAACATATGGGAGCTGCTTTTTTATTCCATCCAGAGACAAATCAAACAAAGAAACTCTAATGCCTAATACCCGGCAAACATGTTTGTGTGCGAATGTGTGTGTGCAAATGTGTGTGCGCGATAGTAATCTTTCTTAGCTGATATTGTAGGATAGGGTTAGGGAAAACATTCCATCCACAAATTACCAACATCAACTGCCACATTGTGGATCAGTGCATGTCTGGATCAGAGTGTAATTGCTGGCTTTGGATTGTCACTGTCCCTCAATATGCACTTGACAAGCAGGGTTACTTTTTTAAGACAACAAACCCCAGCTGATGGTGATTTCACAAAAGGATATCCTCTCTGAGGAATCACGTTCTAAATAGAACCTGGATTACTGCCCAGAAAGTGACAGTTTGCAACTTCTGCGAAGGCAATGTTCCAGCAAAACATTTGTGTTATTCTGAATGTGCTACAGATGCAAGAATTTGGAATTTCATCACTCTTTTGAGAGGAAATAGGCTACTCTACTACTGTTTGTAACCAGGCCCTGGCAAACAAGCCGCATACTACTTATGTTTACTAAGCAGTTCCTGAAATATCAGCTCGTTGGAAATTATTTTTTTAAAAACTCGTGCGCACTTTAACGGGCATCTGCCCTTTACTGTATGGCTAACGCACGAGGCCTATTACGTAATGTCAACGCTTGTTACAAAAGAACGACCGAACGCCTCCCTGACCCATCATGATCCCCTGTGCCAGATTTCAAAACCATGACAAGAATTCTCCGACAAAAACATCTAAAACAAACAACGTTTGTGAAAGCGAACAGATAAATTTAGAAAAGACAAAACAGGGTTAGCTGCCGCGCCTGAGGGGGGGGAAACTTTCGACTACTGGAGCGAGTGTTCGCTCAGTGACGATATGGGGGGGATCCCAGCGGTGCGGTTTGTGATTGGTCATACTATCAACCATGTCAATTGTAATTGGTTCGAGTGCTTTGCGGTTTCGCTCGCCATTGGGCCGGGTCGTCCCACCTCGTCCCCCCGCCCCCTCGCGCACTCGAAAGTATGTAACATGACAACAACCCGTCGTGGTCCACCACATCTCGTTAGCCAGGTAGCCGGTGACCGTCCACCGTGACCAGTTCGGGTTGCGACACCAGTGTTTGTGTTTTTCGACATTAGCCTGTTAGGTGACGTTATCTGCTGGCTTCCACCGGCGCCCCAGGAAACAGTCAGGTCTTATGTCAAACTAAAGATAACATGTAACAGGTGGAGAGAAAAAAAAGTGAACCGCGTTTAGCTCTGAAAACTTTTTGTTTTTGTTTTTGTTTTGTTTTAGGCGTTTATCTTCTATTACCTGCCGCTGACCTTTGTCTTATCGTTACCCTCCGACCTTAGACGCAACTGACAGCGTTCGGGACCGCCGCCGGTATGTTTCCTTTAGACTCGCCGTGGAACATATCGTTTGCGGGCTGCGGCTTCCTGGGGATCTACCACGTCGGCGTCGCCAGCTGCCTGCTGGAACAGGCTCCTTTCCTGGTGCAGAACGCCCGGCACATATACGGCGCATCGGCCGGAGCGCTCACGGCCACCGCTCTGGTCACCGGCGTGTGTCTGGGTATGTATCGCTTCGGTTATAAAGCAAGTATAAGCAAGCTCATATTTTTGTGAGGACTTTCAGTTAGTTGGCAGCGACGGGGGAAGCTTCGTAGACGGCCCAGCATTCAAGCTAGAAAGCAGAAGTCAGCTGTTGTGACATTCGAAAGTGCAAACGGGCGTGAGTTGCATTGTAGCTATTCTATTCTTGCATGTGACTTAAGGATACGCTGCAAGGTCTTAACTGCAGCAGTGTGTCATGTTTTTGAACAGACTCCATGACTGCATCCACGACTGTATATTTCCCCATGAAAAGTAGTGAGGTATGAAAGGTAGCAAAAGTTGAAATGCCCAAGTGCAAGTACCTCAAAATTTGGGCTGTTTTTAATACCAGGATGTCCCAAGTGTAAACCTGGTGATACCCCGCTGACATTGTTGCTTGCATCACCCAATGTCAAAGCACCACCTGTGACCAAAAGTTAATGTGACCTCAGGCCGCCCTCTGCGACTTTGGTTGCTATCCTTGAACTGGTTAAAGGGTTTCTATCACCAGAAAGCATTTTAAAAGAGCTTGTTTTTAGTATTTGAAATGAATATAAAAGAAATGTGCTCCTGACTTCAATCCTCAAGCTTCATCATGAGCTATTCCGTAATTCTCGCTATTCCACTGCAGTGGAGTATATGGTACCTAATCAAACATGTACTTAAGCGAACGCTGAAATACAAATGTTAAGCAGTATACTCAGCTGCATGAGCACACTATAATTACAGTAAAGGATACGTAAAATTAGTCTTTTTCTGACCTTTCATGCATGGCTTTGAGGCTCAGACGTCTTCATGTTGCATTGACAGGAGAAGCTGGCGCAAGTATCATTGATGTTGCCAAGGAGGCCAGGAAGCGCTTCCTGGGTCCCATGCACCCTTCCTTTAACCTGGTGAAGATTGTGCGCTTCATGTTGCGGCGCACTCTGCCAGATGATTGTCACCAGCAGGCCAACGGGAGGCTAGGAATCTCCCTCACTAGAGTGGCAGACGGGGAAAATGTCCTGGTGTCTCACTTCAACAGCAAGGAAGAGGTTGTGCAGGTATGCCTTGAGCTTTTAATGGGTTTGTTTAATTTGCAGGAGAGCTGGCTGATATTAAAGAAATTACAATACGCTTGATTTAATCCAGCAGCAGTTTAGAATGTCACGATGTTTAAAGTTTCTTTCACATTTGATTTAGAACACTTTAAGAGCATTTAAAAGGTAATCACTGTTAATTTAGGGTAAGCAGCGTTTATTAGGCGGTCGTAAGTGATGTGTTTATCATTTCAGTGGTTTTTCATGTAAAACTCCAATAAATGAGGTGGAAAATTAACATACACACTTCATGACTTGATATGACTTGATCTGTTAAGATAAGATGAGATAATCAGTAGATTAATTGATAATGGAAAATAAACATTAGCTGCAGCCCTAATGCTAGCAATGATTGTTCATCTGACGCAGCTACAACAGTTTAGAATCAAAATACAGTGTGACTCTTTAACAGTTCCTTTACCGTGATCAATACTAATATGTTTTTATTTTTCCAAAGTTTGGATTTGCAAGAACATACAGTTGTCTTAAGAGCATTTACAAAAAAAGAAAAAGAAAGATATAGATGCCCTTTCTAAGAACGACCTTAAAATGACCTTAACATTGACTAAGAAAACTAAGGCAACACAGTCATAAACAAATATATCAGAGTCACATCACCCATAAACTCTTTACTGCAAAATGTTACCACTCCCAGTAATTAGTGGAAAATTCAATCTCTGAATGAGCCAGACCCTAAATGTATTGAAGGTCCTCCTGAATCGAGTTTATGCAATTTTATACCTTATTTCAAATTAAATATCCCTATGTTCAGTCTCACAATTTCACATGTTTTTTGTTTTTTTTCTAAGTCAATGACATCTTTTAACAACTGATCTTCCTCCTGTTCTGTCTTTGGTTTACTAGGCATGTGTATGCAGTGCCTACATCCCAGTCTACTGTGGCCTTATTCCTCCTACTCTGCATGGAGTGGTGAGCTCAATGAATATTTTTCAGCCTCTGCGCACTTTTCTATCTTTGCTATTATTCTCTTGACATCAAGCGGGTCTACCAACATGAACTAGCCCAATGATCTGAATGGAGTTTGAATTAGGTAGACTGTGCGCTTTACTTGGGCAATGTGCTATATTTACCATTGTGTTTTGTCGTTCCTTCGGACAGTTTTTTTTTTCATTTGCCACCGTCCCCGTTAGAGCCCTCCCTTCCTCAAGAATGTGTTTGTTTGGAGAAGCACATGTGTGGAAACAATAATTCTGAATTCCTGAGGGATTTCGTGAGGGATCTCACACTGAAGGGAAAACGTTAAGCCTCTATTTTTCATTGGACATGTATCTGGTGCAAAGGTTCTCTGGGAAACGTCATTGGGCAATAGCAGCGTCCCCACCCTCCCTCTTTGGCCTTTGCGATGGATTTGAAGCACTTACACGTGCCTGTGTGTTGACGGGGCGTGTGACCAAAACCTGAGTGGCAGTGCCAGATTCGATCATGTTGGCATGGGGTTGGAGGTTGTTCTGTCCTCCGCCCTCCATGGCTCGGATTCAGAAAGCTGATGTCACCCTGCTCTTATCTGCGAACGCAGATCATGTGGTTCCAAGTTTAAAAGTACAAAGGCTTCAATAAAAACAAACTAAATTTAGAGCATATCAGTTACTATTTCCAAACTCGGTTGTGGCCTTTATCCTTGTCTCGATGGTTTTCATTAATTATTTTTGACTGTTTGATAAGGTTAAAATATGTGTTGTTGTTGTTTTGTTTTGTTTTAAATCATTCAGCGATATGTTGATGGAGGGATCTCAGACAACCTGCCTCAGTATGAGCTCAAAAATACCATCACCGTGTCGCCGTTCTCCGGCGAGAGTGATATCTGCCCCAGGGACACGTCGACCAACATCCACGAGCTCCGCTTCACCAACACAAGTATTCAGTTCACTCTGACCAACCTCTACAGAGTTTCTAGGGCACTTTTCCCTCCAGATCCAATGGTAAGTCACTGGATTACACAGCTCCTGAGCTACACACAAACACATTTTAGAGATTAATTGACTGGCTCAGATGAACTGTGGTGAACTCTGTGGACTTCTGCGATGCCTGAGGAATGAATGTTTTGTTGTTGTGTGTGCAGGTCATGAAGGCCATGTGTAAACAGGGATATAATGACGCACTGCAATTTTTGAAGAGAAATGGTAAGACTCACAGCTATATGTAATTGATATACGTAATTCATGTAATTAATCGAACCATTTTCAGAGCTCGCTACCAACAAACCTAACTGACCCTTTGTGCATTGGCAACAACATATTTGTATGTCCATAGATTTAGTCATCCTGATATGCTATCAGAAGCGCTTCCCGTGTTCGCATGTCACCAAATCAATAGATATTTTGTGATGCAGACGGTGCTGCTCGCTGCGGCTACACGCGTTAATTTGTTTTAATACTGAAAAGAGGTTTGTAAGTATACAGTATATGATCAGCCTTAGCAAGGCAGGGCAAGTTTATTTACACAATTTACGCAATTCAAAGTGCTTTACAATATCATTAAAAAGTAGGGCTAGCAACCTAGCATAACAAATTACCCGGATTACTTTGCGATAGATGGACAATACACAGCATATGTTTATTTATGTCAGCTAGTTGAATAATCTATATTTTCCTCTCTGTTGAGCATTAATGAGAATAACAGTGAAACCCTTATACCTGTTTTTGTGTTCAGGATTACTTAACTTCAATGGCCCCCTCAGAGACAGGCCCCTGCTCGCGAATGGAGAAGAAAATGAGGATGACATTGATGATGATGCAAATGGAAGTGAAGAGGAGGACAAGCTCTGTGTGGATGAGGGAGCAGTGACAGTTCATTCCAGTTCCTTAATAGAGGAGAACATCATGGAACACCTTCCACCCACTCTGCACAGAGGTAAAACCAGAGCCAGAAAATGCTTATTAGCCACTGATGCGAGCGTTGTAAGGAAGGGAGAGTAGTCACACCACCTTAGTCTCACGCTCAGCTGTAGCATGTTTGCGTATGTGCATCCCTCATGCATCCATCATAAAGTCTTCCGTTCTCGGGTGCCCCACACCCCAGTGCTTCACCCATCTTTAGAGTCCTTCATACAGCTATCAGCCTGGCCTGGTAGTCCCTAATATGGCTCGCACACTGGGCATGGCTCACGGAAAGCCATCGCACTTTTGACACCATTATTATCTGACACTGTATGTAGCAGACGGAGGGAGTCATCTGCACATCTTGATCTGGAACCCGGGTCTGGGCACAAAAAATGTACACTGACCACATTACCAAAGATGGTCGCTCAGTGGTATGGCAGTCAGAATGTGTACTAAACCACAGTCACTCTCTCATGTGTCCAAATCACACAAATAGAATGAAAAAATATAATAATATTGGAAAACAAAGGAAGTCCAGCAAAATTCATCTTTCTGGTGTCACATTTTACATGTTGTACTATGAAATACAATTACTTTACTTAAACATTGATGATTAACATTGTGTCCCGGTGGTGCAGACTTGCCACTGTCTAAGCTGAAGTAATCCGAGTGAACGTCACTTTTGCACTAAAAGAAACCATTTTAGCAACAATATTCTCAAACATTATCAAAATTCTGTTTCACTCAAGCCGAAGTCATTCTGAAGCTGTATGAGGCCTTTGAAGGAGAATGAAATCTGTTTGAGAGGATCTTTTCACTATCTTTATTTCTTCCAATTAAAGAGTTTCACGCACTGATCAAGATAGACTTGATATTAATCAAGCAGTTTAATTATGCGTTTAGTGTTATGTAACCAGTGTGGTCCTCTTTGCCTCCCTCTGCAGCTCTAGTTGAGGCCTGCAAAGAGAGAAGGAGCCTTGTGCAGTCGCTTAGCAACCTGCTTCCTGTCAGGATGGCCTCGGCCATGATGCTCCCCTACACGCTCCCTCTGGAGTCTGCTGTGTCCTTGACTCTCAGGTACCAGCAGATACATCACCTCCAAATTTAATACTGTATGCACTGGAAGAAGTGCTGGATCTGCTTGGGTATTTTAAAGGTTATGTGCATTTGAGAAACCAAGACACTTTTCCTCTAAATTGTTTTTTTTTTTCATTGATGAGTGGATTTACTACAATTAATGACAGTAGTGATACAAAGTACAGCCTGACTAGCAATTTATCACTACAGATGAAAAAAATCTACTAGAATTACTGGCTAATAACTACAAGTTTTATGTTTAGACTTTTGGAGTGGCTGCCAGACGTGCACGAAGACGTCGGGTGGATCCGAGAGCAGATGTTGAAAATTCTCCAGTACGTTCTACGCCAGACCTCCAAAAGCATTTCCCAGCATGTAACTGCTCGGTAGGTGATTGCGGTAACGCGCCTGCAGTTTGCATTTTCAGATCTCTGCTTGCATCCACTCGCATCAGCTATAAGCAGAGTATATATTTCTCGCACGTCACATGTATCAAAGGGGTCAAAATTCCAGCAACACTTATAGGATATAGAACGCGTTTGTTAGACATCACGTATCAGCTTACGATGGCCACACACTGAAAGGTGCTGCTCCGAAAATGAAGTTGTTCCACATACTACAAGCGAGGTGGGTAAGAGATAAAAGAAAGATACAAAAATAGAAATAAAAATAATGATAATGATAATAATAATAACACATTTAATGTCTTGGCCCATCTGGCATTGCTGATGAGCCAGGTCAAGGTATTTGGCGCTGAATGTGTTGCGATATGAGAGAATTACAGGTCACAATCCAGAAACTAAATTTCAGCAGCACTCATGGCTGAGGGATGCGTGAAACCAACTCGTCGTGTATCTGAGCATAAAACTTTTACTAAATGGCCGCACTGCCGGTGAAGCAAACGGTCGGCACTCTTTTTGTCAGTGTCTCACCTGAAAGGCTTTTGTAGCGTAGAGGCGAAAAGTGATGTGAGTTATCATAAAATATGAAAAAAGGAGCTCGAGAGAACAGTTCCCCGTTGTGCCTACATTCTTACCTCTGCAGACCTGGACGTTTATGTCTGATTTGGAAAGTTACAGAAATGTGGGCCGGGTGTTTCAAACACTTTTCGTCATCTCACACTCTTTGCTGGAAGCACGCTTAAAAGTGCACCCTCAGTTTTTGTAAACGGAGAAACATCACATGGATGCAAATATGTGACGCAGATGCAGCACACGTCTCCATCACACTGCTTTAAACTGCTCACTCTAGGTTTTCCTGTCAGCTGGAGCTGCACCACTACCAATCCCTCCCGACCCAGATCAGCTCCACCAGCCTATTTCCCCTGTGGGTGAATGGCAGCAGTTCTTCATTCCAGGATGTCTTCATGCGTCTGGACCACTTCAAGAGACAGCTGCTGTCTGGCGTTCTGTGTGTCAACATGGACCTGCAGGGATCCTTCAAAACTGTACCCATGTTACCGGATCAGAGCCCTGCGTCGCTCCTCGCGGCCGAAGACCTCATAATGCACAGAGATTGTCTTAATTCTTTACCTGCCGGCGAGCCTGGAGAACTCAACGGCAGCTCCTAAAAACGGCTGGCAGGTTTTACTGCAGCAGCAGCAGCAGCAGCAGAAGCAGCAGCATTGAGGTCCAGAGGTACTTTCTCTGAACCCAGGAAGAATTCAATCAGTTTTAACATTTGTTTACAACCTGATATTCAGATGTTTGTTTGTTTTTAAGACGTCAGGAACATATTTTTTTCTGATCATGGCCTGCATGCAACTGGTTGTAACTGGAGACAAAATCACATACTCTACAGTGCACTGAATATTTAATGACCAGTGCACGAAATCGTAGTGAGTTTCGCAACATGACGATCGAGAGAGCCCAGAGTTGTCTGTAGGTCAGCGGGAACATGTTTAAACACAGCACACGTGCAGAGTCATGCACAAACCTGAATTACAAAATGTTACCGACAAAAATGCGCTCTTGAAGTGGCATGGTTTAAATAGGTGCGCGTTCATTTTTTGTGGAATGTGGGTAAACCCGTAGTTAAGCTGAGTGTTTCTGTTGCATACAGTTATGAGCTTAGTAATCAAGTGCAGTGAAGGACTCCAGAAGGGAAAATAGTGAATCCTCCACCCTCCCTACCGCAGGTAGTTACTCCATTTTTTTTTTTTGATGCAAGTGTCAATGCAGTATTATGAAAAAAAAAACACTGTTTATGTTTCGGGGTATTTATGAGTGTAAACATCATTGGTCTTTGCAATTATTTATGTGACAAAAGAACACAGCTTTTCTCTGTCATGGAACCTTGTTCCATATCATCTTTATTTGCATACATCAGCTTTACAATTTTTGTAGACATAATACAAAATTTTGGATGTAAAAAAGGGTTATGTGGAAATTTTGCTTAAAATCAGTTGATCGGTGATTTTGATGTTACTTGATCAAGTTTACATTTTTTGATCATTTGCAATAAATCAAAAATATGATTTTTGTTCAGCTAAAGAATTTGTTTGTTCTGTAATGCCTTCCTCATTTACAGTCATGTAATTTTTACATGTAATTTACCTTTTGGACTTAATTTTCCTTTGTACTATGTACTGCAAGAAAATGTAACTATATGATTGATCCAATAGTTGTGCCTTAAACATCAGTTAGATTAAGTGAAGCCAATTGAATTTAACATTTTTTTTGTGACATGTTGCAGGGACTCATTTATGTGTGTGATCAACAAATAAACTGGCAGCATTTAACATGAACAGACGCTTCAGTTGAGTGTTTTTTTCTCATCACTGTGAATACTCAGAAAACAGTTTGACACCAGTAATACCAACTACCGAGAAATGCTGCGACTTACAATGAAATGTGTTCACAGAGGGAACAGTACACATTCGTGGCAGCGGTTACCACACAGCAGCGCCGGGGTTCTTGGGAGGCTTCCAGATGAACCCGCAAATGGCTTTGTGGTACATATTACATAAACCTCTCCTTTTTTTAAATTCCCAGGAAAAGAGCAGTGATGAAAATTTGGCTTTTGGCAATGCAACAATATATTTTGGAAGACATGTACGTGGATTCATCAGTGTAAATATATCATCTCATTCTCATGCAACTTGGAATTCCTAGCTCTCGCAGCATAGTAATATAGATGCAAATGGATTTAGAAACTAAAAAAACATGCCTACCAGATACACTTTACGTTAACAAAAAGATTGGAGGGATTATGCTACGAAATCTGTGAACAAATCCTGTATTCATTTCAAGAGAACAATGTTTCATTCCCCAAAGCACTCTTACAGGACTGCTCACTGACTATGCATAATACATTCTTCTTGAGGCTGCAGGAGGTATAAAAATAAAATGGTACTACCAAGCAAAGTTATTATTACCACAAACTGTGATTCATGTGTAAATAGGCAGTCAAATGATGTCGCAGTGTGCTGTCAACACTGGCGGCGCATTGTTGGGTCTCGCTCAACAGCTGATAGCGCTGCTCACAAATCAAGACAAATTACTTATCTTGTGATCTCTTTCATGAGCAGTAAACAATGTCCTCAATGGGTTTAGGAAATCCTAGTTTAAAATGTTATGTAATTAAAAAAATATAGTATTTTTGTCTGGATTTGTGGACAACAAATATTTTTGCGAGTGCTACATTGTTTCCCCTTTTCCTGGTTAATGTTAATGCCTTTAAGGATCCCCCCTGAAAATGAGTACTATTAAAACATGTATTTTTGGCTGAAATTATTTTTTATTCTAACTTTTACTTTTTATTTTACTGTTTTTGTTTGCACAAGATGGAAGACATGTTCAGTAGGCCCTTTTTATGTAAAAAAACAAACAAAAAAAAAACAACAAAAAACAGTCACACATAATGTGTGACTGTTAAAGTAGCTTAATAAACAATATAACCTAAAAGAGAAAACTCTGGTGGAGACCCGTCATGTCCTGACTTGCACATCAGTCGTCAGACCTGTGTAAAGGGCCAAAAGTCCATCTAGTAGCTTGCTCCCTCTGCCCAAAGTGATGTCAACAATTTACAGCAATCATCCCATAAAGTCTTCAATCATGAATGATAGATCATTTTACCAATGTTAGGTGACAATAAAATGAACTTTGTGTATAAAATTAGTGGCGAGCATCACCGTTTCCAAAAATGATGTTGTGTAAAATTTACTTAGAAACAAAATGTGATGATTTACAAAACATTAAAAGCCCATATATTTGAAAACAGCACAAAGACAACATTGCAGCTTAAAAATGAAAAAAAAAATATATTTTTTTTGAAAACTGCATGCATATTTTGAATTTGATGCCAGCAGCACATTTTGTAAAAGTTGGGGGAGGCTCATGTTTACCACAGTTGCATCACCTCCTCTTCGGCAACACACTGAGAACTCTGTGAACTGAGGAGACCAAATACTGTAATTTGGAATGTGGAATAATGCTTCTTAATAGTTCAGTGGGCCTGGCCTGTCATATTTTATGCTTCATAATGCATCGGTGCATTGTCTTGCAGAAGTAACATAGGCTTTTCTGTATGTTACTCCGGCACCTGTGTACATGGTTCAGCAGTAATAGTGCCATCACAAATGTGCAGCTTACTCATGATCCCACGTGAGCGAGTGCACCCCCATGCTATCACGGATGCAGGCTTTTGAACTGAGCACTGATAACAATCAGTTTCTTCTTTGCATAGTTTACACTTACATTTGTGAATGATAAAACTGATTAAAAAAAAACTGATAAAAATCAGTTTCTTCCTCGCATAGTTTACGCTTACGTTTGTGAATGCAGCAACAAACTGAGTTCACAGTGTTTTGAAGCCTCGCCGTGATGAGGGCCAAAAGATCACAGACACCCATCACTGGATTTCTGCCTTGAATAATTTAATGCCCATATTCTTTGCAATTTTTCATTGACAAACTTCCTTTTCAAACTATACTCTTTGCCAGCACATCTTTCACAGCTACCTCCAGACTCTCATGCTCTTTTTCAACCCAATCATGCTGCCAACCAGATGTCAGTTAACTTTTCTTACGCTGCCACCCTCCCAACTGTATTGAAATGTGTAGCTGGCATCAAATTCAAAATGAGCATACAATTTAAAAAAAAAACAACAACCCAACAACAACAGTAAATTCCGCAGTATCGACATTTGAAATGTTTTCTTTGTGTTGTTTTTAGTTTTCCACCTTTTGCAAACCTTCAAGTTCTGTTCCTATTTACATTTTACACAAACTCCAAACTTTTTTTTCTTTTTCTTTTTGGAAACGGGGTCACAATTAATCTTTTTTTCCTGACGTTTACTGCTCGGTAGGGCACGAAAGTGGCGAAACAAACAAACAAAAGCGAAACCCTGCGGCGACGCTCTTCCAAACCAGGAATTTCCGATGAACCGTGAAGGCACCGTCGAAAGCTGCCACTCGGCCAGAAGCATCAACTGAGGTTAGCAGTTAAATTCGGCGCTCCGCTTCCAGCAGGCCTCCACCAGGGGGCGCAGCCCGGGGGAGGCTCGCTCGCAACCATCCGCTTGTGCCTCTCTCGCACCATGAGCTGAATCTGTCCGGGACAGACCAGGGAAGATGGCGGCCACTGACCAGTCCCGGTCCGAAGCTGCCAAACAGCGACGGCAGGATCAGCTCCAGCGATGGCTCGGCTCGGAGACGGACCAGACCGGCTCGGAGGCCCGGGAGACGGCGAGCGGTTCTGGGACGCGGCGGGCGAGAGTTCGGTTCGCCCAGGGAGCCGTATTTATGGCCGCCTGCTCCGCTGGAGACCGGGAGGAGGTGGCAGCGCTGCTCCGGCAGGGAGCTGACATCAACCACGCCAACATAGACGGGCTGACAGCGCTGCACCAGGCAAGAGCGAGAGTCGACTCTCGGACCGTTAACGACTTCGCTAACTCCTCGAGTTAATTACGCCGTAGCGCGGCTAGCAGCCCCCGTGAAGCGCGGGTCACCGCGGCACCCGCGCGACAAAGACACGCCAAGTTAGCGGCGGTCGGAACGGGGCAGCTTAGGCGCAACTTTTGGCGCTCAAAAGTTGAGTTCACCGGTTCATAAGCTCCGAGTTTGCTTTCAAAGTCGCGGCAGCGGCGCATGTGGCCCGAGGAGACGGTTCGCGGGGCTGCTGCTGGCAGTCTGGGACATCCCCGCTGCTCTAATAAGTATGATGCAGGCTTGTGTGTGAAGCATGGAGGCGGGTATGTATGTATGTATGTATGTGTGTGTGTTTGTATGTATGTATGTGTGTATGCATGTATGCATAAATGCATGGAAATCACAGGGGAGCCAATGGAGCCTCGTCAGTCAAAGAGAAGGGCACTGGGTTCATTTCAACAGGTCTGTCATGTCCTTCTCAAGCAAAAGAACCCCCCCCCCCCTCGACCACGCCATCTCCTCTGCTAATGGGGTGTAAGTGTCAGAATGCATTTTGGCCGTTGTTTATTCATTTATTTGTGGGCATATTGGGGGTCTCGGGTACTCCTATGTCCCAAATAGGCTGCACTGCGCGAGCTGAAGTCTTATTGCGGCTCAGCCTCAAGGTCCCTCCCTCCCCTTGACTTCAGTCATAACAGAGGGGCAGCCTGGACAGCCTCACTGTCACACCAGCCCTCCGTGGTGCAGTATTTCCTCGGCTTTTATGATACTGCCTGTCATAAACGCACATCTTTTGGCTCGCGCTCAACGCACAGTTGGATGGATCTCACTTAAAAGTCGGGGATATCTAAGCGCACTTGTCACAATAAAAGATGCTCGCCCTTTTTTCTCTCTCTTTTTTTTCCCCTTTCTCTTATCCCCTCCCCGCTGGAGCCGAATGGTGCAGCAGCTGGAGTGTGTGCAGTGATGTCATGCTTGGGGATGATTAGTGGTTTCCCTCGGCTAGTGTCAGACAATCGGGACTTGTGTGAGGATGCCACCTCCGTTCCTGGATGTTCCGTGAAACATGCCTTTCTTTGGTTGGCGGACATGTCAGCCTGTCACCCAATGTGGTCCCTCTCCTACTCCTCATCCCTACTCGCCCCCTGTTGCTCATCGGTTGCCCGGCAACAAGAATTAAATATAGGCCCGCTCTCCTCTCCAAACTTTCCGTCCTCTCCATCCAAAGCTTTTCTGTCCAGTCCACTACCATTTCTCTGTCCTTTGCCACCACCCCCCCCCCTCCTTCTTCTCCTCTCTCCTCTCGCTTACTCCTTCCTCTTGCCAATTCCCCATGGTGGGGACTTCAGGGATTTCAGATGAACAAATGGAAAACATTCCTCAAAAGGCACAAGCTGTTGTTGTCAAACGCAATTTCCACAATGAGTCACTTGATGATCCAGGGAAGGAGTCTGCTGGGAGGCTGTGTGCGTGTGTATGTGTGTGCACCCGTGTAGCAGGCAGGGTGCGAGAAGCACCCTCTGTTCATTCATTGAGCTTCGGGCACCCACTTTTCAAAGAGCAATCCCCCCACGGCCCCCCACCCCCACCCAATCTTGCCACAATCTATGGCTGCTGTGGAAATGGCTTCCTCATCCCAGGGGCTCTCATTGACTGTTTTTGTGTTTAATTCATGGTACTACCAGCTAATTGTCTCATATGATGCGGGGGGTGGAGACCTGTAGCAGCTTTGTGATTAGTTGATTTAGCTCAAAAGCAAAGCCTCTTAGGTGGCTTAAGAAGTCCTGATGGACCATGTTCTCCGCAGCTACAGACACAAGCTGCTGTGACATCCCACGGGAGTAACTGTCACGGTAGAGTTAGACCTGAAGTACATTTTGCAAGAGTGGCCCTGTACTTAGAGAGCGAGCAGAGAACATTTGTCTCGGTTTGGTGGCATCAAATCTACAGGATGTAAACACACGTCAGACACAGCTAAGAGCCTGCGGGAATGCTAGTGGCTCCGTCATTCCGGTGATAAAAGCATGGTAACTCTAATGGTGATGATGGTAGCATGCAGCTGCAATGATTACCATGTTCCCCATCTTAGGTTTGTGTGTTGCTGACATTAGGTAATTCATGCTAAACACCAGGTACAAACAAGGCTTATGCGAGCGCTGTTAAATTTACAGGTATTTGGTTTGAAACCAAAGTGTGTACACTTATCGTCCACTTCCTTAGGTGCGCCATGCTCATAGCGGACTGGACCCCCCTCTTGGCTTCAGAACTGCCTTATTTTTTCATGGTGTAGATTCAACAAAGTGCTGGAAACGTTCCTGAGAGATTCTGGTCCATATTGGCGTGACAGTATCGCACAGTTGCCGCTGATATGTCAAGCGCACGTCCATGATGTGAGTCTGCCGCTGCACCCCATTCCCAAAGGTGCTCGGTTGGCACTTGACATCTGGCGACCGTGGAGTCCATTCGAGTACAGCGAGGCTCATTGTCATGTTCAAGAAACCAGTTTGAGATTATTTGAGTTTATTATTTGACCTGACCACCCGGATGTCGCCTGTCAATCTTCTGTTGTTCCATTTTTGTTGAGCTTGTGCTAACTGGCCGGCGGTGGCAGCGCCCGGTGTGGTCTTCTGCTGCTGGAGCCATCTGCTTCAGGATGTGTTGCGTGTTTCAGAGATGCTCCTCTGCAGACCTCCAGTTCGAAATGAGTGGTTAATTGCGCAAGCGTCACCTTTCTATCAGCTTGCACCAGTCCGGACATTCTCTTCTGGCGCCAACAAGGCATCTTCACCCAGAAAACTCCTGCTCACTGGTTATTTTATCTTTTTCCGGCCGCCCTCTATAAAATGCCAGTAGATCAGCAGTTGCCAGCTCGTCTGGCACCAACAACCAGGCCATGTTCAAAATCACATTTCTCTATTCTGATGTTGGGTTTGAACTTCGTCACATCGTCTTGACCTTGTCTACCTGCCTCAATGCAGCGAGTTACTGGTGAGGAGGAATTGGCACTAACGAAAAGTTGAACAGGTGTACCTAACTAAAAGACTAGAAAGTTGATTTAACAGTTGGCAAAAAAAAAAAGTGAAAGGTGAAATGATAAAAAATGACTCCTGCTGAGAGGGGTTTGGAAAAAAAAAAAATCATTCAACCCACCCAAAAGATGTTGAGACATTTAATACTAATCATCAAGTGTGTATCATGGTGGCACGGGAGGAAAACTCTGAACATCCTGAATCATTATCCTCTCTATGGCCTCTGTCCTCTATAGACATCTCAGTTAAGACCAAAGTGATCAATCAATCAATCAATCAATCAATCAATCAATCAATCATCTTTGTTTCTTGATTGTGCTCAATTAAATATTATTAAGTCATTAACAATGACGGTTTTCAAAAATGTTGGGACACTGAAATGCAAATATAAACAGAATGTTATGATTTGCAAAACATTTCAAGATGTAATTTGAAAATGGCATAATGACAACATTTCAAATGGTGAAACAGAAAATGTTGTCGTTTTTGGAACATGACATGCCCATTTGGAGTTTGATACCAGCAGCACAGTTTCAGAAAGGTTGGAACGGTGTCATGTTTACTACTCCACTGCAACACTTCTTTCTTTATCCCGTAAGATTAAAAGTGCATGTTTTCCCATTCCTGTTTGATGTAGGATTGTAGCTGCTTAGTAGTTTCGGGGTCCTCTTTCATAGTGCGTGTCATAATGTGCTAAACGTTTTCAGTGAGTGACAAGTCGTAACAGCAGACTGGCCAGTTTAGCACCCAGACTCTTTTACTGCGGAGCCACGCTGCTGTAATTCGTGCAGACTGTGGCTTGGCATTGTCTTGCTGACATAAGCGAGGCCGTCTCTGAAAAAAGATGGTGCTACTATAACATATGTTGCCCCGAAACTTGAATATGTTCTTACATTAATGGTCCCTTCACAAATGCAGAGGTTACCCATGCTCCCACGATCGCGGATGCCGGCTTTTAGAACCGTGATACCACGCTGGATGGTCCCTCTCCGCTTTAGGCTGGAGGTTGCAGCATCCATGGATTCCAAACAGAATTTCCAGTTTTGACATTTCAGACCATAGGACAGCTTTCCACTTTGCCTCAGTCCATCGTAAATGATGTCGGGGCCCAGAGAAGGCAAGTTTGTTTCTCAATCTGGTTTATAGACTCCTCTTTGAATGTTAGAGCTTTAACCTTTGTTCCGTAGTATTGACAGCGGTTCCTGGAAGTGTTCCTGAGCCCATGCGGTGATGTCCACTGCAGAATCATGTCCAGATTTAATGCAGTATTGTCTGCGGGCCCCAAAGATCACAGACATCTAGTATTGGTTTTCAGCCTTGTACAGAGATGTCTTCAGATTTGTTCAGTCTTTTAATGATATTAGGCACCAAAATCAAACAAAATCTCAAGATTCTTAGCAATTTTACATTGAGAAACACCATTCTTAAATCGTTGCATAGTTGTTGTTGTTGTTGTTGTTGTCTTTTACAGTGTGGTGAACCCCTCTCCACTTTTACCTCCGAAAGACTCCACCTGTATGGGATGCTCTTTTTGTACCCAATCTTATTAGTAACTTGCCGGCAGTTAACTAATTGTGTGTTCCACCAGGTCTTTTCTTTTTGCATGTCACAACCTTTTCAGTCTTTTGTTGACACTGTCCTAACCTTTTTGAAAAGTGTTGCTGGCATCAGTTTCGACATTTGATATGCCTACATTGTGCTATTTCCAGTTCAATATGGGGCTTCAGTGTTTTGCAAATTATCACATCCTTTTTCTGTTTACATTCTACACAGTCTCAACGTCATTTAAAAGAGGTTGTACAGCATTTGTGTGTAATTTGTCTCTCTGCTCATGACACCAGTGTTGTCTGTTTTAGAGCTAGTTGCCTGCTATTTTTTCAAATGTTTTGTCTGTTGTTGCAACCCGATGTTCTTCTTTCCAAAGACATTAAAAAAAAAAAACCTTGACTTGTCTCATAAAAATCATACTTAGCCCAATCTCACAGTCATTCTAGAAAGTTGCTGAAAAAGAGTCCATTTTGTTAGACGTTTAAGACGTTGGTTTTTATTTTATTGCCCTCGATTTTATCAGAAATGCTTGTTGAATTTAAAGCGACATGTCGCAGCACAGCACCATGAGGTTCTCATGGGATCGGGACCTGTGTTGGATCACAATGAGAACTTGCTTACGCAGAGGTTGCCTGAGGAAAACCAGCTAAATAGATTCGCTGTTTTGCTCACGACACATGACACAAATGACTGTTTTGGAAAGTACTTGAGGGCTTCTAGCAGCCCACTTAGCAGAACGCTATTACAACAAGTACACACAGCGGTCATTGTTTTTGCCCCTGTGCTCTAGTTGAATTTAATGGATTTCTGTGTTTTTGAGTTTTGACTTTCACAACAAACCAAAATGAAGTGGGTCAACGCCTTTTCCACTTGATACTGGAGCTGGATTACGACTCCACATGGTCTGGTTCCCTTTTTATTTTGTTAAATGTCTGTGTTGGGGATTCGTCAAAACAGTGAACACCTGTCAACCTATCATGTGGCTGTGTGTCCTCTGGCAGGCCTGCATTGATGAAAATGCAGAGATGGTGCAATTTCTGGTGGAGAGCGGGAGCGACGTCAACACGGGGGACAATGAGGGCTGGACTCCTCTGCACGCTGCAGCCTCCTGTGGCTTCATTCAGATTGCTAAGTGAGAGTTGTCCCATCACCACACTGTCACCACACTGAGTTTCATCAGTCCCGAGCATTTAGAATGTCTCTGGCTACGCTGAAGTTCATTCTGTGACGGGGTTCGAGACATGATATTGTAATTGATGTCCCATCACACATTAAACTGATGTCACTGCACTGCACTCTAGCTTTACTCCGCTGTAAGCTTGACATGTTGTTGACAGTGTGAGTGTTTTTGTCTTTGTAGGTACCTGATACAGCACGGTGCCCATGTGGGGGCGGTGAACAGTGAAGGAGAGCTTCCATTGGACGTGGCCACAGAGGACGCCATGGAGAGGCTGCTCAAAGCCGAAATCAAAAAGCAAGGTGAGGTCTCGCTGTGTGCTGCCACTGGGTCCGCCTCCATCCTCAAATAAAGTCCAGCGTCAACATAAAGTCCTGTACTTCTGCGTGAGCGGTTCTCCTTGGCCGTTACTAATGCATGACGTCATGAAGGCAAAAATCAGCAGATCGCAGTGATGCGAGGACGAGCGGCGCGGTCACACTGTAATCAAGCCTGCATGATCATGAAAAGAATAATACTGTTGCCTTATACCAGTCACAGTTACAGTAGCAAGTACTCTGTTAATCAGTTATTCCACTCTGGGAAAATAATTGACAGTTATGCGTTAATGAAGTCACTTTTCATGCAGGACATCAAATATTTTCAGCCTCCAGCTTCTGAAATGTGACCATCATTTTTTGCTAGTCCAAAACAGTGTATTTGATGAGATTTAGTAGTCATAAATAGTATGCTCCTCTGCATATATAAAAGATAAATATTTTGTTTATTTCATCATAATAAGGATCATTAGAGGACCGTTTCGTCATGAGCTCGGCAGCATTATTAAGTCACTTTCATATTCATATTCATGATTATCCTGATGATTGAAATTCACCACGATTCAATTATCCTGAACGATTTCTTTAAAAAAAAAATAGTGATAGATAATAATGTCCTGCATATTCATATTCTCACTCAGGCGTGTCAAACTAAAATCTTGACGACTTCAAATAATCTGTTGTAATGTTGCAAGAAAAAGTTAATTTGTCAATCCAAAGTCTCAACATGGAGTAATGATGCTATTTTGAAAGAGAACTCGCAACCAGTAACAATGCCGGTGGTAGAGGATGGTCTACTGTAAAGTGGCTGATCATACTTTGCACATACCAGAGGCTTGAAAGTGGCTGTTTGAGATTATGCAAGGACAGTGCAGATGATTAGTTCCTTTTAAGTACCGAACATGTCATGTGGTTTGAATGAGTTGTTCTCAACGGCATCAGTGAATCGATTAGGAATCCAAACAGAGCTCAGAATACGCGGAGGGGAAATAATGAAGACGAGCAGCCTTGGAATGCTGCGTTTGCCCCACGTTCCTGTTAGTCCCTCACATTTGAAGGATATGTGGAACTCAGAATTGACAAAAAATAGTCACAGAATGAGGACAGGGTCGCTGTGGCCCAAATATTGACCCCCATTATAGTGAAATGTTCTGAGGCTCCGGGTTTACACCCTCAGTACGCTCGTCCTTGAGGTCCTTCGTGAAACCAGAATCTAGTCTGCAGCTGCAGTTAAATTCAGTCGTCGGTCATTTGCATGCTCGCGTTCGTGTGTCGTCACAGGCATAGACGTCGACAAGGCCCGAAAGGAAGAGGAGCGCATCATGCTCCAGGACGCCATGGCGGTGCTGGCCGGAGGCGGCACCCTCACGCCTCACGCAAACACCAAGGCAACGGCTCTGCACGTCGCCGCTGCCAAGGGCTACATCGAAGTCCTGAAGTGAGCACAAGTCCCCTCGCGTGACGCCACCGACAGCTTTGTTAGTTCCCATTTCGGCGTCAAGTCATTGCAGCTTTTATTCATGCTCTTCCTCTTCTCTGCACGTCCCCACCCTGCCGCCAACTCGCCCTGGTCAGGGTGCTGCTACAGTGTGGGGTTGATGTAGACAGCAGGGACATCGATGGGTGGACGCCTCTGCATGCAGGAGCACACTGGGGGCAGGAGGAAGTGTGCACGCTGCTCGCCGACAACATGTGTGACATGGGCGCCGTCAACAACGTGGTGAGCTGCTGGAGGCAGATCGTCTCTCTCCTTCTCTGCTGCGTGACTGAAGCCTTTTCGCTGCGCCCTGTCTGATCCGACGCCATGAATGTCCTTGTAGGGCCAAACACCTCTAGATGTTGCAGACGAGAACCTAGTGGACGCTCTTGAGGAGCTGCAGAAGAAACAGAACGCCGTGAGTCTGCCCTCACACAGGCTTCACGACCATCTCATTCTCTTAGATAAACCTGATATGATTGATGGCGCAACAGCAGTGAATGTTCTCTGTTTATGTGTGTTTATATTCCTCTTCAGTTACGCTCCGAGAAAGAGAAACAGACTCCTGTTATTGAGACCAGCCCGCAAATCTCCATGGTACCAGTTCGCATACGCAGGTCAGTGCCAGTGTGTTGGCATGTCTTTCTCCATGCGTGTGTGTGTGTGTTTGTTTGGGGTTTTTTTTTGTTTTTGTTTTTTTTTGTGCCGGCACACACTAAACTGCCCCTCAGCTGAATCCTAGTAATCCCAGTACCAGCAGTTTGCATGCAGGTATGATATTAACAGTCCCAGCATTCCTTTGATCCATGTCACAGCCATGAAATTGACCTGAGCGAATGTAGCAGGCTTTGAAATTCTGTGTCCCACTTACATACTTGAATACTGACCGGAGCATTTTCACATTGGAGACCCTGAAATATACAGTGCGGACTCACTTTGAAATACCAACTCGCATAATAATAAGATAGAAAGTGCGGAAACGTACCTAACAAGAGCGTCTCTGCCTCTGTAAATAGAAGATATATCAATAGATTAAAAAAAATACATGAAATTTAAAAAAAAGGTAAAATGATTAAACCATCATTTGTTACCATTATTTCATGTTGTGCTATGAGCTTAAATCTAAACGCAATGAATTATGGACAATCAGGAACGGTACTGGCCAACTACTGTATGTTGACCTGCTCACATACTTGTAACTTTCTGTAGAATTATATATTAAACCAAGAAATCTAAAGGTCAGCGTTTCAAATGTAGTTAGTGTTGTACTTGAAATTGGCTTGTACAGTTTTTGAATTATATCTTATATCGTCATCATGGTAAAATCTAAGAGCTATAGGAAAGCAACCAGATGTTCACTCGCTGAAATATAATCACATGCCAATATTTGTAGAAGAATTTTGACAGTGCATTATTAAAGTGATGATACACAAGTTTTTTCTTGTAAATTATTATGTAGCAGGTGTTGCAAAAAAAAAGGTTAATTACACATTTAATGGCTGTAGACTAGTGATGCCGTTGACATTTAGAGTGGTTCCCTATGAGCCTTGTGTTTTTCAATGCAATTGCATTGTAGAAAAGCTTACTGAATGTTCTTGAATGCAGCACTAATACTATCAATAGCTACTGCCATCAGCCAGAAAACCAACCAGTTGCTACATGGGAACCAGGACTAACGAGAAGCATTAATTTCATGATGATATGCCAAATCTTTATTACAACTTTAATGTACATGTCATGTACATGGCAATCTTTGCCTTCAGTGAGTTTTTGCTAGCAATTTTTGATCTGCAGAGGGAGTGAGCTTCATTCTCATGCATGCTACAAACACTATTTGGACCCACTCATAAAAACATCCTCTCCAAAGTGCTATCAGGTGTCAAAAACTCTTATCATATGACTTTAATTTGTTGCATACGACCATCCAAAGTTGTGAAACACATTAACAAACCAGAAGTTTACATAACACAGTATGGAGTGTGTTGCTGGGACACATATTGTTTTGTCAGTTTTGCTCTGCCACCATTCCCCGCAGGTTTGTGTTATGTGTGCATTATTTCCTGCTAATAATACATTATAAGACTGGTCAAGTCTGTGATTAACTGTTTTGAATTGAATCCCTGAGAACGATGAGCTACTGGTAAGACAACAGTTGTACACTTTGCATCGCAGAAAAAAAAAAAAGACACCGTTCCGCCCACCGATGTTAGTGCATGCTCCCTCTAATTGGCTGCACATGGAATGATTACCCTCACTGATCAGCTCCCCGCATGCCACCTGTTGTTCCGCTCCACCTTGGCCCCGCCCCCGCAGGACTTCTATCTCTCGTATGAGCAGCAAAGAGAAAATCTGCCTACACGAGCGGGAGAAGCACCCGCCGCCCGCTCTGCAGAGCAGCCCGGCTGAGGACGAGGAGGAGGAAGGCCAGACGGCACAGAGCCAGTCGCCAAGCAGTCATGTGAAGGCGTCCAGCAGCTCCAGCTCTGAAGAGGAGAGCGAATCTGAGAGTGACGCAGAGTCTGGTGAGATAAGCTGCTGGAGCTTTTCTTTGGAAGGGGGCGTGTGCTGCTGTTGCACTACGGTGTTGTCATAAACATGTCTGCACGCCTGACACATGACTGTTTACTCTAAATCGAGTGTTTGTTTGTTTTTTGTTTTGGTTTTTTTTTCGCTTTCGAGCTTTATCAGATGGGCTTCATGATGGTTTTCATGATTTTGCAAATGAGTTATTAATGGCTGACCTTTGCACGGCTGCAGAGAAAGCAAAAAACAGAGAGATCATAAACAACTTGAACAACAAGCGCAACACCACCAGCCTTCTTCCTACCTCCATGTCAACGAGTGCTGCCGCAAGCCAAGCGAAAAAGGTAATCATTGCGTAGAGATCATCGAATGTCTCTCATGGCAGCATATTGGTCATTATAACGAGCAACAATTCTGTCTTTGCAGCAGGAACCAAGCAAGCCCACAGTCGCGGAGGCCCCCGGTTCCTGGAGAACGTCTCTGAGGAAGGCCGGCAGTTCGGTGACCCTGGGCTCAGCTGGACTGTCTGACCCCAGCCAGGACCCCAACAGGCCTAAAGAGTCCGGCCTAGGCATGACGCGCTCTGCCTCCAGTCCCCGCCTCAGCTCCGATGCCGATCCCAAGGCAGGCATCACAGGCGCTCACATGACGATGATTTACACGCGCTGAAACCACAGCTTTTCGTTTTCATAAATGTGACATGACAGGGCAAATAAAGGCTTCTTTTACGGCTTCTGTTTGCGCCGAGTTACATAAAAGACCGAACTCTTCATTCACAGGAGCCAAGACTCGCTCGGGTACCACCTATCCCAACGCGGAGGCTCTTCAGTATTCCAGACAGCAGTCCTGACAACTCCAACAGGTGGGCCTGTACTCCCGTTTGCTTCTGCACTTGTGAAACCAGAACCTGGTTTTTCTGAGTCACTGCATCTGTGCCCCTGTCACCCCGTCTCTCCCTCTCAGCTGGCTAAGCCGTAGCTCTTCTTACACCCGGCGCCTTCATAGTCAATCAGGGAATGATCTCACTTGCTCCAACCCCTCTTTGCCTCACAGGTCAGTCACGCTGCTTCCCGCCCATCTTGCACTTGTTTGCGCTTGTTTGCGTGTGATTTGTCTTTGCGGTGTCACAGACTTTCACGCTCCACAAGCAGGTAGTGCTGATTTGAGGAGGGATGGCCAAATATTTACAGTGTGTGTGGGTTTGTTTTTGTTTGGTGTTTTTTTTTTTTTTTTTTCCTAGCTCATCTTATGGAAAGAGACTGGATGACCCTACTGTGACCTCAACCAGCACAGGAACAAGCTCTGCTGGACTCGGCCGCCTTAATAGTGCCTTAGCTCCGAGGTATATTTCATGTTATATACTGTTTATCAGCTTGTCAGACAGCACGCCTAAACATTTCCAATAGCCACCTTTTATCTCTCGCCCGAAGACTTCCTCAGGAACAAAATGAAAAGATGGATCAGTCGGCGGTCACCACGTTCAGCTTTCAGAACACGACCGCCGGCGAACCGGAGACCAAGCAGAGGCGCAAGTAGGTCCCCCTCCTCCCCCCGCCCTAGTATTTGTTTTTGAGCAGTTGAAGGCGCTGCAGTGTAGCTCACGAGTGTGATTTGTCACATGCAACGCAGGTCCTATCTGACTCCAGTGCGGGACGAGGAGGCAGAAGCCCAGAGAAAAGCTCGCTCCCGACATGCACGGCAGTCTCGCCGTTCCACTCAGGTACAAATGCCGCCTGATCGGGTGTTCGCAGTCGGTGGCAAGCAAAACTGCAGCTCCGGAGCTTAATTACAGGGATGCCTCTGTTTTTGATCTGAAGGGGGTGACGCTAACAGATCTGCAGGAAGCAGAGAAGACCATGAAGACGGACAACAAAGGGAGGGAGAAGAAGGAGGAGGAAGAGAAGGAAAAAGAGAAGGAAGCAAAACCTAAAAAGGGAGAGGAAGGGGTGAGAGCTGGATTCCTAATTATAGGCCTGTGCCATCTGCTGCCAGAGACATTAAGGACAGATGAACTTATAGACTCATAGAACAGTTTGTGAGATGGTGGTTGTACGACACATATAACATTGCCAAGTGCACAGATGAGGTTAATCACAGTTATGCTTGCAGCTTGAAGCACAACACTCGATGAAATCCCACCGGAGAAGAAAAATCAAACGCATGATCACAACCTGTTCTTGCCCTGTCAAAGTGTTTTGCAAGTGTGTTTAAATGTCTGCAAACATCAGACTCTTGGTGGAGCAGTAAAAGAGGTTAATATGCGCAACTCAAGTATGACTGTTGGAAAATAATCACTTCAAAACCTATTTTGGTACAAAATCATCAACCATTAAGCTTTGACTGGTGATTCTGAAACAGGCGTTTTTAATTTCCTGGTGGACCTTACAAGTGACTCTCAAAGTTCATCCGAGGGAGAGCTTAGTTTTCCTAGCTTATTGTTACCAAGATGGCTGTCAAGTGGCAATATCTGCTTCAAAGGACTTTTGCCGATGCTCTTCCTATAGTGTAATTTGACATCACATAGCAATGGACACGGTGTTTACAGGAAGTGAGCTGGCGGTCTCGCATTGCCAGCCTGCAGAAGTCGGACCTGCTGGGTCTCACGCAGCCCGCCGGCACTCCACGGCCTCAGACATCCGACAGGCGAGGTACAAACCACCACTTGTCTTCCCTAACACCGGCACTTGAGAAGATAGAGCTAGACAGCGCCGTGCTTGTTGAAATACTTGATTTTTGTCTTCAACGACTGCCGTCTGGCTTTGCTCCAGCTGTTGAGGCCAGTACAGGGGAGAGTGAGACGGAACGATGGGCCCAGGAGCGCAGGGAGAGGAGGCAAGCTCGAGCCAGGAGGAAGGCACTGCGGACTGGGGAGGTAAACGCCACAACATGTGTGTATGTGTGTGTGTGTGTGAAAATGTG
>CAAKHG010020815.1:0-13482 GCA_901007715.1 Dactylopterus volitans
CTGTCTTTGAACTGTTGACTCGAGCGGAGATCCAGCGAATTTTCAGAGGAGAAATTAGAGAGAAAAAAGGGGAGTAAAAAGAGGATGAGAGGGAGGAAAAAAAAAAAAAATCACAATACATTAAAAGCAAAAACTTGATATAATCTTGATATAAACACTGGATGGTGACTGGCTGACTGGAATGAAGCTGTGAAAAGACAATTTGCGCAAATATTTTCATGTAAAAAGTCTTAATCTAGATTATGATTAGGGGTTATGCGCTGTGTGCTGACCTAATTTGACCTGTGTTTGTGTGCGTGCGTGCGTGCGTGCGTGTGTTGCCAGCAAGCTAAAGAATTTTCGCCAAATGAGTGTTTTAGTCTGTTTACACACAGACGCGCGCGCGCGCACACACACACACACACACACACACACACAAACACAGAGCAGAGGGCTGTCAGCCAAATGTGGCCAAAAGTGTTTTATTGGGTTTTCCTACCTAATCTAAAGCATCTGGTGATTGTAAAGAGCTTCGCCTGCACCAGAGCCGAGTGGATTGGGGAGAATTTACTGCCCAGACATGGTCAAATACGGCGGGGTTTAGCTGTTAGCTGCAGCGCGCTAGATAAATGATGCCTGCGGGCTATTATTACACGGGTTAGCGAAACAGTCATGTTTTGTGGCAGCTGATCCCTCATCTGTGAAAACAGAGCAGGTCGAGGTCAGGGGGGGGCCCCAACTTCACCCCTTTAGCCCAAAGAAGAGTCAGAAATTTCCAAACGTAGCTGGGAAACATTATGTCAGGGGAGGAATCTGAAGGTGAAATAGTTTTGAGGCCTTAATTATTGGAATTAAAAGTTGCAGTCCCCGACATTTTAACACAGCAATTTCCTATTAAGCTTTTAATCTATTCATTTTCCAAAAGCCATTGACATTGCATTTTGAAGCTCATCTTATGGCAGATTTAATAGACCTGAAAATTAACTCTCCATGTGAGTGAGCATTTGAACCTACAGAGCTACATTACGGGCGGTATAGCATCTACCAATTAAACGGGCCGATATTATTTTCATCATCATCATTATTATTATTAATGCTCGCGTGTTCTTTGCTGTATGGCATTAAGCGATAAAGACCCCTCTGCCAGCAGGAATCAAACTTTTGGGTCCTAATCTCTCGTGAAAAGTTCCGAAGGTGCGTTTTAAATTTGAATTATGCCCACCATTCATTTCAGTCAAAAGGCTTTTGAAAAGGTGAGTGGGGGTTAGGTTACAGGGTGAGACGGACTCGCAGTTGCGCGCAAAACGGCACATTCGCACTCGGGAGAGCGGCGTGTGGAAATCGCCCACTTTTCCAGTAGATTAAACCATAAATCGGACGGTTAATATCCCCGGGGTCAGCGGTCACGTGATTGATCGCCAATCGCGTGAAGTGACACAAGGTCAAGCGGTTTCCGCGCGGCGGCTCATTGTGTTGAAACGGCCTTTTGGTTGAAACGAACGATCTGCCCGGTGACGGCGCACAGAGGGAACCCGCAGCCGTGCTTCACCTCTCACTTTACCTCAATTATTTTTCCCTGCTAACCTCATAACTATGTGGGCTACAGAGACACACCCACCCACGCACACACACACACACACACACACTCCAATTAGCTCCCTCAACACATTTTCTATTGCCCTCTGACCCCCTTCTCTCCTCCCCTCCCCGCTCGTAAAGCCCACGACCCGATAGTATATAATCTGAGGTAATAAGACATTAGAGGGCAAAACAGTCGAGTGTCTGAGGAGTTTTATAGAGTGCGGCGCGAATGATTTAATCAGTAAAATAAAAACCGGGCTGTTAAAACCCGGAGACGAAATATCAACACGGCCTCATTTTTATTTCACTCGACGCGGCGGAGAGGAGAGATAAAGCTTCGGATGACATCTTTATCTTGTATTCGCATAAAACAAAAAAAAAATAATCTCAAAATACTGAAATGTCAAATATCACGCCGCGTTGGCAGTTTTCCGCCGGATTAGAGCGATTTCACGAGTCCAATGTAAGTCGGGGAGGGGGAGAAAAAAAAAAAAAAGTTGACATCCTGCAGGGTCACAGGCGGGTTCCCGGCCGACCCTTTTGTAAACCTCTGAGCGCGCATAAAAATGAAAAGAAGCAGCTGCGCTTTTGTTTGTTCGTCCTATTTTGATCGTCTCTTTCCGGCTCTCCTGTCTGTCGGTTATCTTCGGTTCCGCTGAGTTTCATCCGGAGATGTGTGGAGCGGCCGAAAGGTGTTCCCTCCACGCAGATGCGCGGCGGGGGGAGGTCCAGATGAAAGTAGCAAATTACGCTCTTTCATTCTTCGCCTCTGCGCTCGCACAGCTGCCCAAGTGGAAAATAAGAGTCATCCTTCTGAAATATTCATGTACTGTACAACCCTCGTGCACACTGCTGGGGTCAGCCCGTCTTTGCACACATAACCCCCCCCCCCCTCTCACCATGCAGCCCCTCGCCATCACCATCCTCACGTGGGTGGACGCAGGCGCGTTTTGCTGTTTACTTTGCGAAACTTGTTTACACGGTAAAGCAGGCAAAAACCGAGGCACAGGTGGGGAATGTGTTAACGCGGTGTGGGCAGTAATAAAACACTATTGAGGCCTTCATTTTATATCATAAATAACAGATGCTATGGCGTTAGCGGCAAACTTAATTATTTATGACCCTGAATGTCTTGAAAATGGGGCTGACGAGGCAGAGGTTTAATTTTAGCTCGCTATAATTTGCAGTGTAAATGGGAGGTTTCCAAACAGCCAAACCTCATTAGGAAACTCCATCATGAGACAGAGAGAGCAAGACACAGACACACACACACACACACACGCACGCACGCACGCAGACACACACGGGGAAATAAAGTGGTACAGTCCTATAATTTCACCGTTGTTCCTCCCGCTGCAGAGAAGCAATCAGTCTGAATTAAAGATTTATCTCCCCCTTTTCTTCAGCTTTTCTTGGTCTTCACATGTCACATTAAGCTTCGGAGTATAATTGCACCGATCGTCAGGCAGCACAGTTCATTGGGAACCTCTCTTCTCCATCCACCTACAGCGGCTGCTCAGCGGCTTCGGCTCTCCACTAAAAGCTAAAAGCGGCGCAGCGGAGCCAAAGGTGGCACTCTGCAGCGGCGTGGATGGAGAACGTAGGTGTTGCATGGCCGGCGAGCGCCCTTCCTCCCGAAGCCTCCTCCATCACCTGTAGGTGGCGTACCGGGGGTGACGGGGGGGGGTTTCACGTGCAACCTCGTTCGAATCCGGTTTTCGGGATGGGACAGATGACACCTCTGCCACTCCGCCGGGATGTGGAGGCTGACTTCAAACTGAGGTGAAGGTCAAATAAGACACCTGAGAGGTCATGTGCGTGCAGGACATTTAATACGGCCAGCATTTTATGACAGTAAATAGTGATTACACGCTTAGAACACATTTAAGTATAGATGATCTAAACCATGTTCCCCCTCAAAGCGGCTGTTTTACATGCATGGAGCATTTCTTTAACTGAATACTTCATGTTTGGTCCCGTAAGCCACTTTGCTGATTGTTATGACTACAGGGCTTCACCTTGGTGCCTTCATACCATCTTTATATGTTTGTATGTCGTATTTAATCCAAAATATATAGCGTCGATACTTTGTGTCAAAAATGTACACGTTGAGTTTCGTCAATAGCATCTGCATGTCACTGTTTGTTACTAATCAGTTGAATTAGTTGCCCAAGAAATAGATGTGAACACCCCTCAGCATCGCGCATGCAGTACACTATGAAAACGTTATGAATCAAAACAACTATTAATTAAACATTTTGGAAAGCATCTGAAGGCATTATGAATGCGCCGCTGTGTGCAGCACTCATGCTTGTGGATGACGCCCATGCGAACGCATCAGGCACCGAAACAGCGTTAGTCATCGGTATTAACGGGGTGCCATTTCGTAGCAACTTACTCAGATCTTACGCATCCTTTATTCAGCCATCAGTCAAGTGCTGCGCGCAGCGGGGTATTTCCCAGGGCGAATTAGGAGGCGGCCTTCTCATTGGCTGATGCATCATCACGCCATCATCGCTCTAAAGAAATTGAAAACAGCTTTAGTTTTGATGCTGCAAATCCCGACAAGCGTATTCACGTTTGTGCACACCAGAGGATCATTTAATCGTGGCCTCCAAGGTTATAGAATTGCCACATTTCTGCCTCCTCAGCCTTCTGCCTCCTGACCCCGAGATCTGCCTTCGCCCTCCTGGTTTTCTGTGTGGCTTTGGCTTCCTCTCATTTCTCTGCGGCGGCGCCTCGAGCACCTGTGTTTATCTGGGGAGAAGATCTCCGCACTACCTGCCCTTGTGTGAGCACCACCTGGCCGGCTGACTCACCTGCCGTCACGGTTTCCCAATCCTTCGCCTGGCTTCCACGTGTGCGTTTACCTTGGAAAAGGCGCTTCCCCCATTTCCCGATCATCCGCCCGCGCGATGGCGTCACCCGCCGAACCCCAGCGCGTTGCCGTTCGAACTCCTGGGAGCTGAACCGCGCGCGCGCTCTCCGGGACGATCACAAACCCACCTGTTTCTCGGCTGGACTCACTGAGGCCGAGCCGCCAGGCCGAGTCTAAGCCTGCAGAGACCTCCAGTCGGGGGAAAGAGCTGAACACAGCAGTGCCTGCTGCACTGTGTGCTGCATCCAGGTCCTTCACTGTACATTTCAAGAGAGTGTTATCTGCTCAGAGGAAATCCAACAAAAAAAACAAAAAAAAGCGTATAAATGTCTCGCAGTCAACGAGTCATCGAGACAAAATAGGATGTTTCTTGAACTTCTAAAACAACCCCTTTGAGTCATCTGCTGCTGGGGGAAGATAACCACTTGAAAGCAACCACCGCAGTCTCTGGTTTGTACACTTAATCTCCTCCTTCCTATGACTTTTCGCGGTGCTGCAGCAACCTCATATTTTCCCTGTTCCCCTAAGAGGGGACAGGTGTAGTTTGCGCGACCTCAAGATAGCGTCATTTGCGATCTTCGAACGAGTTACCCTCGCCACGCGGCGTGGCGTCACGACGCAAACAGAGGCGGTTTAACGAGAAATGAGTGCAACAACAAAGGCAAAGAGGGGTGCGGCGTTTGCATGTCGCGCGGGACGGTGAGGTGCAGTGGCGAGTGGCCGCCGGAGAAGGACGCGGACGAGCGTTCTAATACCACGTCTGAACAGGGCCAACGTGTGATCCATCTCCCGGGGCGGCGCTCTGCTCAAAAGGAGAGAAACAGATACATTTCATAATCCCAATGGTGCGCAGCGCCATGCTCATATCCATTGTGCCCACACATCTGTGAAATTAAAGCTATCATGACCTTACATCTGACTGAGAATGCTATTTCTCTTGATAAAACATTTCAGCTGGGGAGGCATCGGCGGGGACACATTTTCTTGCTTTGATGGCCCGCGAGTCGCCGGGGCTGACGGCAGCGCCGCGGCGCCCGCGTGTACTGTGGGTGGTGTCAACAGTCAGAGGAGAGAGAGAGAGAGCCGGGCGGCGTGAGTACACAAGCGCTGCTCTGTATGTGTGTATGCATATCCATATTCATTAGAGGCGCGCAGGAGAATCCAATAACGATTGTGTCAGTTGAGATTAAAGAGAATGACCTTTGGTGTTTTTGAAATTTGTGCGGGCGTGCGTGTTTGTGTGCGTGTGTGTGTGTGTGTGTGTGTGGAGGATGGCGAAGGGAGAGAGGGACAGAGGAGTGTCACCGTGTGAGATAAGCATCACCTCTCATCCAGCGCGGCTTCCAGCAGGTGCTTTTCTTGTTGGCAGCTGAACAAAATACTGCGAATTAACACATTTGCGCTGAGGTCCCTTTTCAAAGTGGACGGAAAAAAGAGGAACAGCATCATAACGTACTATTTCTTACGCAACGCTGAGTATGCCGCATGTACAACTGCATAGCCACCCATCGGCCGCTTTATTAGGAACACCCAGCTCAACAGTTCATCAATCCAGCCGCTCTTCAGAACCCAGCGAGCAGAGGGGAGGGGCGTCGGCGAACACACCAAACGTCCAACATTATAAAATGTGCTCCTCGCATCTTGGCCCCGCGGTGGTGGGGGTCACCGTGGAAACCCCAGCAGCCACCCACCCCACCGCCCCACCGCCTGGGGTGGCAGCGTGGAGCGCCGTTGAGCCCTGCTGCTGAATATGGATGCGGCCAAAATAAACAGCCGGCCCCGGACGGTATCTCATGTTTGACGGATACAGCGGAGCGAGCGACAAATTTCAAAAGGGGCCGCGTGTCGATATAAATGACTGATGTGGATGCATGTTCTGCATCATAAACGATGGCCCACTTTTTGAAAAAAAAAAAAAAAAAAAAATCCAGATCTTTCCCACAGTGCCACCTGCTGTTCCTTTTGCATAAACCCGATCATAAAAATGTCCTTCAAATCAGTGATAATTTATGAGTAAACCAGCAGACAAACAAACATGGATGGAACACATCATCACAAACGCCAACTCAGGTCTTGACGATGAGCTATTTAGATTTCGGTGGTGATGGGTCAAAGGTTAAGGTCGCTGTCACCTTGAAACTGTCTGGCTGGTGTGAGCAGGGTTTCTCAGGGGAGCCTGCAAGGAAGGAAAGTCTTCAGTTTTTGGCACGAATGCCAACTCAAGTTCAAGGAGGAACGAATTACATTTTGGTGGTCAGGTGGTCAGAGGTCGGGGTCGGAAGGCCCCACGCGAGACACCTTTTGGCCATAACTCCCAACGTTATATGCTAAACATGACACATTTCCAGACAAATGTCTAAAAAGGATAAAAACACAACGGCATTTGGAGATTTGTTGTTCCCTTCATGTGAATATTAATTGAATGCCTGGAGAGTATTTTCGCGCAAATGTCAGTTTGGGCTCAAGGATGTGTTGGTTATAGTTTGTTGGTCAAAGGTCCAGATCGCTGTGACAAAGCATGAATCTGGGCGACGTTTTTTAGACAAATTTCTAACAGGATGAAATGACGACGCGGCGACATTTTTCTTCTCTGAACACATGTCGCACAATTCCGAGTCTTTGCTACATATATTACAGACAGAGAAGGATGTTGGCTGGTGGGCGGGTGGATGTATAAATCTAGTGTTCGTGCTCATCTTTCTGTTTTAATAATCTCTATAAGGAAATATTTGGCACTTCAACTGCTCTCGACAGCTGCCTGCTGTTGCCAGAAACCGGATTGATGATAGATGGGTTGTGGGAACAAAAACGGGCAGCCAGCTCCACAGCGGCGCAGATTCCCCTGTTTTTTTTGTTGTTTTTTTTGTTTTTTTTTAGTATGAGCAACCTCTCAAATTACACGTGCCTGAGCTTTAAACAGGGGAAATACTGCTTTATGTAAACTTTACGCTCAGCTGTTATGCTTAGACTGTTCGCTATGGTTTCCTTTTTTTCACATTTTATCTCTCATAGCCATATTGTACAAATCTGTTTTATTTTAATCCTGTTTGAACATTGCGCAATGGCAGCGATTTAAACTTTTTCCGATATTCCAATCTATATCACTCGAACTAATTTACATCGTAAGTCCAAGAAATGGCACTTCTTATAAGTATGGTCATTATTTGGCTTAATGCGCTCGGCTCTGTTATCTTGCATCGATGTGCTGAATATGTTTCAAGGAAGCAATGAGCGGAGCATGCCGAGGGACGGTTGCTTCTGCGGACACGAGCGGTGAAGTGACAAACCCAGGATGTGTCGGCGCAGAGTAGAATCAGACGCTGTTATTTTGATATTCCATGGCGCGGGGATTTTCACATAAGAACAGGGCGCAGGAATATGTTTCTTACGTGGGCTGAAAGGACTTCAGGTTCCAGCGTGGCCTCCCTCCATGGCTGCGACTGAACCCCGAGCAGGTGTGCGGCAGGTGCAGTCGCGGTTACCCCGAATGAGTGGCAGTTAAGAACCTCGCCGCTCCTCCTCACGCCCTCCGTCGGTGTCCTCCGCCGTCTGTTTGGCCTGCGGGCCTGTCCTGAGGAGCCAAACTGGGTTTCCAGCACCGTTAAAGTGTTTTCGAATTGCTCCCTCAGGTGGGATTGAGGCTCAGATAAAGGTAAAAAAGGTCCCAGTTGCCGTTTTTTTTTTTTTTTTTTTTAAGTCGTATCTTTGCTCCGTGAGTCCATCCTGCCTATTGGAAAATTGTTCCTCAGCTGTTCGCTCGTAGGGCATCGTGCAGGCTAATCAATAGAGCAGGGTGTGGAGCAGTTGTTGTTTTTTTCAGGTTTTTTTGACCACTTTGCTCGGTCATGGAGCTGCGAGCGTGCAGATGAAATAGACCTCCGTTTCGTTCTACATTTGGGCTTGATCATGGTCCGGGTAGAGAGTTACTGTATCTCTGATTGGCCGGCGACTGCGCGTTAGAACCGTAGAATGGGAAACGAACCAGCAGAGCAGACGGAAAGCGGGGAAGAGAGAAACAAACTCAGAGAAATACAGTGCAAACTCCCACCTGGGGAAAATGATGGAGAATGAGGAGGATGAAAAATTCATTTCTAAAAATCAAACATTTAACGGTTCATTTTGATCTTTTGTACGGTGTCACGGTGGCGGAGCTGCAGGACGTGCACATACGTTTTGAAGCACGCAACCACCCTGATTTTAGGGTGCCACTCATCAAGCATGTATCTGAACGGTGTAAAATATGGTCATTTGAATAGCCACAAATCAATTTCAAATTTAAAAAAGTTAAGGCAATAAAAACAGAGCCCACTGTTAGTTGACACATTATATCACATAGCTTCTTGCGACCAGTTTAATCAGCAGGTAAGATTTTGCATCTTGAACGCAGTACATTTCAGTTATTCCGACTTCCACTTTGGAAAAAAAAAAGTGGAAGAGAAAATTCATGTGAAATCAATTATGTCGGAAACGGTTGCTTGACATTTCTATCATAATGCTTCACCGGCTGGCCCGCTGGTCTGAATCCAGCCCCGCAACGTTCCACTGCCCTTTGCTGCCTCCCTCAGCTCTTTATTTTTCTATCGGAGTCGCCACCCTCGGGGAGGCAGTGTCGCATGGCGAAAGCAACCCAAAATTGATGTTAAATTTAAAAAAAAAAAAAAAAAATAGTGTATTAAGCCATATTTGAGCATCGCAAATTATCACCTCTCATAATGATAAATAGGATGACTTCTATGGGCTACGTCTGCTTGAAAAACGATCACAACCTGGCTGAAGCTAGAAAAAAACTTTGCATGATCCGACAGCCACACCAGACTCAGCGGCTGTAGCGGGGCTGAGGGGTTAGCGTGCGTGTAGCCCGCTGGAATATCGTCCAGCAAGTTACGGGCGGCTCATGGGATGGCAGAACGTAAGGCCATTTTGCGCGACCCCGGTGCAAACGCGACAAGTTGCACCTCGCCCGCAATCATACGTGGAGATGCTCATTCACAGAGCGCCGCCATTGGTTACACCAATCACCAGCCACCGCCAGCGCTTCGGTATTTCTTTTTTTTTTTTTCTTTTCTTTTTTTTTTTCCTGGCTTGTTTGCCTCATGCATGCTCGTTTTGGTGACACCGCGTTAACGCGATTTTGATTGTTTTACATCCTGCGGAAGTGTCAAGGGGGTTTTGTCGCGTTAGTGTTTGATTGACACTAATTCCAGGTGTGACTGTGATCAGGGTGTTCATGAAAAAAATAAAAAAAAGTTATACTCCCACCGGAAGATAAAGGTTTGAGAAGCAAAAAACGAAGCAAAACCATATGATCTTTACAATATGTAGCTTACTTAAGTAGGCCAACAGATATCATATTCTTCTGCAGTAAATAAAATACCAGCTTCAGAAATGACTACCGCCGCTTCAACATTGATTTTCCTATTTTCTGCTCCCAGTCAGACTGATGGATAAAGTGAGTGTCTTCTGGGAGCAGGTAATGGAGTTTCAGCCTGGATCACACAAAGGGAATATCTCAATGACATTTCTTTTCAATCAGAGAGAAAGTAATTTTTGAGCACTATATAGGCCAGAACTGGCACTGGACTAATCAGGGAGTCTGGGCATGTGGCTGCTGGGTGGGAAGTGGGATGTGGGGTGGGGGTGGGGGGGTTGGCGGGTGTTAATAGGGTGGAACAGGTTGGTCATTATTTTGCGGTTGCAGAAATACAGATTCCACAGAGGGAAAGAGACAAAAGAGAAACATTTCAGCGAGGCGAGGCTCCGCTGTAATTACCTCATGTGCGCACACACAAAACACATAAACACACACATATTCGGACATGTTTAAAGGGCGACCAGGCCCGCCTGCGAGATGATTTCGCGGCCCCGTGGTTTTAACGCCTCTGTGGCCGTCCGCACAAACAACAACTTTGCTGTTTTGCGGTGAGGCGCCGCTGACTCTGCGGTGACCTTTACCTGCCCTGCTCTTTTGTCTGGTGGGAATCGATGGTGTACTCTCATCAGACACGCACGCACACACACGCACACACGCACACACAGAGGAACCATGCACTCGGACTTACCGCCGCGACTGTCACGCTGATGTTGTTGTGGGACACCGAGTCGGTGCTTGTCCCCCTGGCGTCCTTTCGGCAGCAGGTGTGTCCTCTGTCAGCATGGCGCTGACTGATCGATCCACATACAACAGGGGAGAGAGGGAGAGAGAGAGAGAGAGAGAGAGAGAGAGAGAGAGAGAGAGAGAGAGAGAGAGAGAGATGCCATGACAAAGAGGGGTGGAGGAAAAGAGGGCTGCGCTGGCGGGTAGATGGAATGATAGCGAACTGGCAATAGATAGCATCGCGGAGTTGACAGAAAGCTATCAGGAGGGGAGGAGGGGTGACAAGGCGCTGGAAAGCTGACTGACTGATGGACCTGGCGGAGGCCGGACAGGCTGCCGCTGCGCTGACAGAATCTCTGCCAGGTCCGGGACAAAAGGCCGCTGCTTTCCTCAGAACTACTGGAAACACACTGGAAGACACGTTGGAACAATTAGGTTTTTTTTGTTTCGTTTTTTTTTTTTCCTCCAAAGTGGCGTATTTATTACAGCCCTGTCAAACAACACATTCAAAAACCTATTGGTCTGACTATGAGACGACCCTGATCGCAAGGATACGTTCACTCTGCGAGCCCCCGAGCTGTTCCTGCTATTTGTTACAATATCAGACTTGAGTGCGAAGTGTTTACATTCTCAAAAGATGCCACACGCAGCAGAGTCTTTAAAGCTCTTCATTTTTCTCTGGCAGCAGACTGATGACCTCCAACACAGCTGTCTTCCTTTCTTTTCTTTTTTTTTTATTTGCGACTCCCGCCTGCACGGAAATGGCGAGGAGCGACGTGAAAGTTGCATGAACGAAATTGGACCGTTCATTTTCATGCTGCAGAAAAACAACAACAAAAAAACAAAGAAATAAAATAACTCGTTTTGATCTTGGACCGCACATGAAAGAGGCCCAAATCCAACATGATAAGATCAGATTCCCAGTTTTGGGTCCCTTCAGCATATAAAGTGAGACGACTCAGTGAAAAGACTTCGAATGACCAAAATTTGTAATTTACCATCTCTCTTTACATTCAACGCTATATCCCATGTGTCATTTTCAACTCCCTGCTCTGAACAGTTTAGTAAAATTAGATATATATGTGTGCATTCTTTCCCTGTTTGGCTTGAGATGCCATTTTTTTGTGCAGCAGCTGCTAATCTTCCTCTGTCCACCCCCCACCGGTTCCACTTTGTCTGAGTGTTTGGTATGTCTTGTTCCACTAGCTAGTCTTGACCTCTTTAGCAATTAGCTTTGTGGAAGTGTGTTGCTCCGCTCGGCGCTTCGTAAGATTTGCATCACAGCCCCTTGATGTGGGTAAAGTATTCACAGCTGCGCACGGACGACAACTCGCAGCTCAATTTTTGTCCTTGATCTCGAGGAGCGAGAAACAATGCCCATATTTCCAGGACGGCCGGCTCAAACTGCCTGAACCGTCGGCTGTTTGCGGTGCAGATTAATTGATGCACATCGTTCGTTGTGGCGCCTTAGGGTAACGTCTGTGACCCTCAGATCATGTCCTGGAAAGTTTGGGGAGAAGGCTGCATTTGTCAACACAAAAACAACTAGTAATGAGCCGTTTTGTCGTGTACCGCAGAAAAACAAAGGGGAAACTGACTCAGATGCATCGCCACAGAAGAAAAGTCATCTTAACTTATTTAATGAGACCGGGAGAGCAAAACAGGAAGTGGCAGGCAACGGCTGAGGCCAGAAAACCCTACGAGGGGTTGAAACTAGGTGCAAGCAGTCTGGCAAATAAATCCAAAGGGGGTGGGCAGAGTTCAGCAAACAATCCACTAGACGGACACATAGAGAACAACAGAGAAATAGGTACCATCCAGCAACTGAGAGGTGAACACTATATATGAAACACTATATATACTGTACACAAAAAATCTAATGAGCAAATGGGCCACAGGTGAGTCAGGGCAGAGCGTCGAATCAAAACTGGCAGGAAAAGGAAAGACGGGAGATGAGGTGAACATTAAAAACACGACACGCAAAAAAAAAACGGCAATATAAGACAGGGAAAGACGTCTCAAAAGTCAAAAACATGCACAGGTGCAGGCGGGATCATATCGTATTTGCTACGGTTGGGTTCTTTCACGCTGCTCCCCCGAACTACAGGCTCACAGCGTAAGACATCCTGGCTAAAAATAATAAGATAATTATGTGGCCTTCTCTGGCCTAGCCCTTCAAAATCCCATAAGTTGCCACTGTTTTGGATGAGCGTGGTCCTGACTGAAACAGTATTCCTGAAAGGAGCTCGCTCAGCCGTCTTCACCACGGTCATATTTGATTTGGGACATTATAACCAAGCATGGCAACACCAATGTAAAGGATTTACCCCAAAAAACAAAACAAAAAAAAACAAAAGATACATGTAAGGGACTGAGCTCGCAGGCAATAGCAGTCACAGCGAGTTTTTTTTTGTTTGGACTTTTTTTTCAAAAAAATAAAAAAATAAAAGTGTTTCAGTCACCCAAAAACAAAGAAAAGGTTTACAAAAATGTATCAATAAAGTTCTGGGTCCATAAAAGAGGTCAGCTAAACTGAACACGCATACTGTGTCAACAAGTGAAGACAATGGGGAACAAATAAAGATGCCTGAGCTGACCACTTGGAAAGAAGGCGGGGGGTTAAACTTTTCCTCCAAAAGTTTAACTTACCTGAATATGAACCAAAAACACTCCTCCCCTTTGTGCGACGAACATCTGGTGGAGTTAATTGACCACTTCCTGTATTTAAGGGCTTTGACTTGTGGGATGCATCCCAGACCTGGCAGGCCGTTCCCAGCGGTGGCAACCCACGGCAGCAGCGGCAGCGGCAGCAGCAGCAGCTGCATCGTCCCGCAGCACCGGTGACTCCAAATCAAAATTAGAACCAATTAAATCCATTTGTCTAATGATGAACTAAATTGCTGACCGTACGAGAGCGAACCGCTCGCTTGCACTGCCATAACTTGCGAAA
>CAAKHG010020819.1:0-11782 GCA_901007715.1 Dactylopterus volitans
AAGAAATGTACACAATCATACGTGAGAAAACGCCGACCCGCCACTTGCTGAAGCTCCTCCATACAGGCTCGGATCACAGATCTGTAGTTTATGCTGATGCTGACGAACCTAAGGAGCAAGACAGCATAACGACGCACAATCACTGATCATATCCGCGCCTTTTTTCCAACTCGGGACGTGCGACGGTGAAATGCTTAAATGGTATCGCGCCCACGGGCCTCACTGGGGCTTCTTGTTCTTGCTGGGGAGGTCATCGCGAATTGTCTGCAGGCTGACAAAAATGTGATGCGACTCATTGAAGAGCTTGCGTAGAGTGGGGGAGTGGATGTCCTCGTCCTTCCTGACCTCGTGGATAGACGGGCAACCTGATCCCGGAGCTCCTGGAGACAGAACGTTCGGTGGGTAAGATTGTAACGCTGGGCAAGAGAGAATGTAAAAAAAAATAATAATAAAAAGAGGGAGCTTGTAGAAATATATAGACACACACCTGCTGATTTGTAAACGGTCTCATACACAAGGATGTTTCCGGGACCCCATGCAAACCCCAGATGCTTCCTTTCACCGGCTACAGGAATATTCTGAGAGGGGGGGAAGGTCATCACACAGAATTTACCCCGGAAGATATATGAGCACATGTGGAAAATTGATTCCTGTCATTCCCCCAAAAAACTTAAGCTGATTCGTTACTCAGGCGTTACACTTTCAAATGTGCAAATTGGCTGCTGTCCAGCCACATCTCTCTAAGTCGACTTATACTTTAAATACACGTTAATCCAAGTAGACGCGTCGGAGGTGATATCTACTGTGTTCTTACCATTATCGTACATGTTTTAAGCGAATATATCAGGTTTGGGGGGGGGGCTTTGCTTTAACAGGGGTTGCCCCGGCACATTTAGCGCGTTAGCGGGGCTGCTCCGGTGGCAGCTCAGGTGGGAACCAGTGGCGGCGGTGACTTACGGTGACCGCCGGCTCAACGTCGACCTCCTCCATCGGGAAAACAGCGCTGCCGGTACGATAAATTCTTTTTTTGTTTGTTTGTTTGTTTTGTTTTTAAAAAAGCGAAGAGTCGGCAGTAACCGCTTCACGCCATGGACAGCAGCGTTTGACGAGAGCGCGCGTCATTCAGTGGAAGGCCCTCACGGCACGGCGTCATGACGTCACCAAAAGGCTACCCTCCCTCCTGCCTGTTTTTTTTTCCTTCCCCCCCAACGGATCGGTTTAACGATGCGGTTTATTGATCCAAAACTATCAATAGATTTAAAAAAAGAAAAAAAAAAGAAAAAAAAACATGATGACTGACGACAAATACTCGGTAATTACGGAACTTCATAACCCGATACCCTTCACATGTGGGAGAGAAAATATGAGAACTGTTCGTGCAAATTCATGTTTTTACTGGAATCTGCTGTGTCATCAATTTTTTTTTTTAACTTAAATTTATGCGCACACACGCTTGGGTTCGATGTAAAAGTAGCAGTTTTAGTGCAGTTTTAGGTCACCTTCGACAAGACGGGGCACAGAATATGGTCTCTGGGACCTGTGAGGTTACAAAGGGGCAGCGGCGAAAAGTTAAAGCATACGGGAATTAAACATTTATAAGGGGTCGGCGTGGCGTTGGGGGCTGCTGGTGTGTTCTGTTCCATCCACAAAGCTAACAAAGGGCAACGACACCGTGCGCGTTCACGTGTCGCCGAGCGCCTCTTTAACGCGCATTTCCAGCGCCCCGCCCACGCCCAGACCGCGCTCGGACCCGCGTGACTTCCCCCAGCAGCCAGTCGGAGCCCGGCGCGGTGGACGCGCGCCGACGCGTGGCCGCGCACGTCCAGTCCGGACAATTCAAACGGGGACCGGTGCGTGCGCGCGCTCGCATTCTTTGTGTGGCAGCGTAGCGAAGCGCTCAAAAGAGGGGCCATGGCTGATGAAAAACCTAAGGTGAGTGTCACCGCCGTGAGTTCTGTGCAGGCAGGTTCGTGGCGTAGATGCTCGCGGAGGGGGGAGGGAAGCGCGCAAATTTACGCACGCTCCGTTCGATGTTCCCAAAGTTGCAAAGCTATTGAACTCCCAGCTAGCGCTTATACCCCACTTTGATAAAACCGGAAGGCTTGTGAACGCGCATCGGCTGGCGCGCAAGCTAGGACCGCTTCTCCGCTCGGTCGCACGCAGCCAACCAGGTCGTGTCACCGTCGCATTTTGAAACGCTGCGTTTTTTACGCACTCATTCGATTTACTCCCGGAGCGGGAACGCTAACGTTTCGATACGGTCTGTATAAAAAATTAAAAAAAAAACATTAAGTGATCTGATTTGGGTTTTTTTTTCGAACAAGTGTGGCTCCATTTTGTCCCGGCGAAGACCGTGACGTCATGCGGCTGACTCGGTGTGGAGGTCCTGAAACTAGTTTGTGCTAGCTAGCTAGTGGTAAACTCCGTTGGGGGGAAAATACGGAAAGCCGGGCTGATAAAACGGGTGCGAGGGAGCACTTTTGTATTGGTGACATTAATTTCGAAGAGTCTAAAACCCGAGGAAAGACTTTTTTTTAACACTTTCACACTTCGCCTCTTGAGCGGCTTCTCCGTCGGCTAGCTGAGCTGAAGCCGCCGAACTGAACCCCTCCGCGATGCTAGCGAGCGCTTTTCCAACGCGGGCTGCGCGGGAGCGGGGCTCTTCGGGGTCCCTCTTCGGGGTCCGGACGCGGCGCCCGATCCCGTCTGCCGCCCAGGGAGACTCTACGACACGCCTACCCGGCCGACCGGGAAGCGGGTTCGAGTTGCCAGGGTGAAGGCGGCGACGGAAACCCCCCCACCGGTCCGCGTCATCTTCCGGGACGTTCGCACTCCGGTTGTAATTAGCAGCGACCTCATTGTGCGTGACGTCACTGGCGTGTTTCGTTTGTGCGACTGTGTGTATTTGTACACATGGAATATAACGCAGCGGCCCTGCATTAAATTCCCCCTTCATGATGTTTTCATGATTTCTGCCGGGCCTGCCATTTGTGACGCTGTTGACCTTTTACTGGGGTCATGCCCAGGGGGTGTCCCTAATATTTTGGTCACCCCACTCACCTGCACTCGGGTGGCGCCTCCCGGTGTGACCCAGCGCGGCTCACCGGCGTCACAGATCACAGCTCCCGGCCGCAATCATCCAAATATGTCAACGCCTCTCTTGAGACGGATCCAATCATAGTTCAACATAAAAAAAATAAAAAAAAAACCTCCTCCTGAAGGGAGAGTTTGTTTGCAGGGCTGTTGCATAAACATGCGGATGTCATCGTGTTGTGCCTGATCGTTGTGTCTCTTACTTTTGTCCTGCTGTAAGCGTTCTTTTGTGTCATAATCACAATCGCAAATACTTCACTCCACCTGGAGGAAACGGTATAAACAATAACGAAAATGTCCGGCGATGCCGCAAAGACGTGTCAAATCAAACGCACATTTTTTAAGCTTTTTATTTTTTTTTGGAGATTTCAGTATAGGTTTTTATAATGTGTAGCGTACAGGGCTGACAGGCCAGTGATAGAAGGGGAAAACCGGGGGAGGGGGATGACTGGATGCGTCCCTATATATAACAGCGAGGTCATCGATTTGTTGTGTTCGGCGCCAGCGCGTGAGATGTCAGACGTTCTGGCCTTCCGGTAATCAGGTCTCACCTCAGTTTGCACATCCGCGAGACGTCCCGGGCCGCCGCGTCTCACGGCGGCCTCCACCTCCATCATCGGAAACGCCGAGTGAGGTGACACTTTCGGGAGGAACGAGGCGCGGAGGCTCGTAGGATCCGTGCGAAGCTGCGTCGCCCGTCAGCCCAAACCCGGCAACGTATCTGCACAGGCGGAACGCGTGGCAGAGCTGTTTAGCTGGATCGCGTTGGGCTGCGTGTCTCGCGAAGCGTGTGGCGAGGCGGTGTAGCACGCACGCGCGTGCTCGTACGCGCCGGGGTTTCGAAAAACTTCACTTTTCCACTGTCTCTCCCAGAATCTTCGGAGCAATGACCACCGTCTTTCTGGGCCAACTGTTCATTTAGCTAACCCGATTTTCATTTATTTTTTTATCAGTCCATGCAATAGCTTTATATCTTAAAATCTCAAATGAAACGGCGGCGCGCTTAATGCTTGACAAAACTTAGCCCTGTTTGATTCGAATTGGTGTGTGTGCGTGCGTGCGTTTAGTTAAACCACACGAGGAGCCTTTTGTTTTTGACTAACCCAACAAATGAGTGACTTAATTACAGGGATGCAAAACTCAATACAACATCCTGCCTGGCGCTTGATATCCAAATTTAAAAAGTCTTTTGTTGCACAGTCAGCATAATCGTGCTGCTCTATTTGAATTGATGACACATTGGAGTTTAATTTCACCCAAACAGAAGCAGGCAGCCGTCAGCTCTGCCAGGTCACTTTGGCTGCCTCCTGTTTATTGTTAGTTTTAAATGTCACCGGGGACATGAGTGGCAAAACTATGCTTATAAATGCAGCAACTGAAAAAAAATCCAAGTAAGAATTTTATTATGATAGGGGGGAAAACACTCCTCACATCTGTAAAGCTTTAAACAGCTTTTTTTTGTACTATTATTCTCAAAATAAGAGCTTGCTGGTCTTTGTTTTGCCGCCGCTCATTGACTACGCGGCCGGCTAGCTGGGTTCTAACGTGGCAGTTTTGTCGTCCGCCTCCATCCCACAGGAAGCTGTGAAGACGGAAAACAACGAGCACATAAACCTGAAGGTGGCGGGCCAGGATGGGTCCGTGGTGCAGTTCAAGATCAAAAGACACACGCCGCTCATCAAGCTCATGAAGGCCTACTGCGAGAGACAGGTGAGCGCGAGACACGCCAGCCTCGCAGCGGCCGTCCACCCGTCTGCACATCCGCCTCACCCCCGCGCACACATCTATACCTGTAAAGAGTAGTACCGGAACTGGGTGCTTATTATCGGGTTAATAGCAGAGGTGTCACCTGTGGTGCTAGCGCCGTCCTATCCCAGTTTTCCGGCAGCGGTGGACCAACGTGCATCAGACCGGAGCAGCGTGTCTTGATCACCCCTCCCCCCCTTTTTTTGCGATCGCACCCTCACTTGATGGGGAAATTGTTCGGCACCGCCTTCGCGAAAGGCGTCCAACCGCGCTTTATTTCTGCTCGGTGGAGCGAGGACGGATGAGGGCAGCCTCTGCAGCAGAGTTGCATCTCGCACACGTGCTTCTTCACTGGAGATCAGTCGTGGAAACGGAAAACGGATGCCTGTTAATTGTAGGTTTGGCAAACAAAAGAACCTCAAGCAGTTTTCACGATCTGTTATTTCCCCCCCTTTTTCAAAGAAAGAATCTCATTTTATACATGTTGGTCAATCAGACAGAGGAGGGGAGTCTACAGTCTTTCAGCAATCAACACGTTTTTGATATCATTTATGATTTCCATTTAGTAACGTGGGGTTCACGTAATTTTCTACTTTTTTCTACTTTTCCTTGAATCTTTTGTGCTGACACAGGTTTTTTTTTTCAGTTTGTAAGATGTGCCAGTCATAACCTGGATAACTGAACCACAAATATTTTTTTTTGCGATTCTACTATCAACACATGCAGACCCAAACAACTGCAAATTAGATAAAAGGAAATGGCCGGCGTGCGTTCAGTCTGAGCGGGTCTTATCTCACCCGGCGTTTGGCTGATTTGTTTTCAGTATAAATAAAGATTGCAGGTTTTTTTAATTTATGCGCAGGCGTTCGTCAAACTCGGGGAGGGAACACCACTGTGCGGGCGGTGTCAACCGCGCGCTTTTGTCATTGTTTAAACAACGCTCGTGTGTGCAGAAATCGCATATAGATCTGTGTGAGCCAAGCGATCGATTCAGTGATCCTGTTCCTCCATTTTTAACAAAAGCTCCTCTTCCTACTCGCCATGTAACCGTATGCGACGCATAAGTAACCCGAGTGCAGGCCTCACCTAAGATACAGGGAACGTTTCCCGGGAAATGACTGAAAGACGTCTGCGTCTTCCTATGCTCCACCCACCCCTCCACCGAGTTCCATAAAAATCGATCGGGTAGTTTATGCGCTATTGTGTGGGCAGACAGACCGATGGCACCGAAAACAATACCTCTTTGACAGAGGTAGTAATTGCTCGCGTCCGTTTAAGTGTCCCAGTCAGCCATGCCAACATGCAATTATTTCCTTCTGCATTAAATTTTGCATAATTAGCCAGAAGAAACTCTACACTTGTGATCAATGCACATGCAACATGACAGGACTAATGACCGCGGACTTAATCGTCTATTTGTGAACAGCATTTAAAATGGGGCCGTCCATTCCAGAATCAAGTGCATGTATTATTTTTTTTTCTGCCATGACACGTCGAAAAGCCGTTTAAAAGGCTTTTTTTTTTTTTTTTGACTTGGCAGACAACTTGTAGGCCATAATAGTTTTTTCTTTTTTTATATATATTACTACATTTTACGGTGGCTCAGGGGGGCAAAACATTTCAGAACGCGAGCCTAGCAACCAAACATGGTTTCACTCGACACAGCAAGAGAGCACAATAGAGTAAATGAACACGCTATAAAGTTTCTCAAGGCTGCAAAGGTGGTTCTTGTTTCTAATTTGGACAGAACCCCAGACGAGAGCCCATCCCCATTCGGCACATCTGTGGGAGTTTACTTGCTTATATCAATTAAATTAACTGTGAACTGGCTCAGTTTCTGTCCTGCAAAACATGAAATGCACCCACTTTTTTTTTGTTTGTTTGTTTGTTTGTTTTTTTGTTTAATGTTGCTGAGTTTTCTTGACTGGTCGTGTATTTTATAAAATGTCGCTGTGCTAGTCCGACATCCAGATGAGGTGGGGCATTTCTTTTTTCTTTTTTTTTTGTTCACACTTTTTCTAAAAGTGGTTTTACTTTCATCTTGCACATCAGGGCCACTGTAACATTACTCAAAACGCTCGTATGGAAGTAATTATTGCAATTACCTGGTGGTTCAGAGCTTTTGAGGTTTGCACTCCTACAAAAAAGCCAGCGCTGAAAGTTTTCATGCTTAAACGTGTTAAATTCAATGTTAAAACCAAAGTAAAAAAAAAAAAGTAGTTTTTTTTTTGTTTTTACACGCAATGCAAAAGCCACTTTTACTATCTTAACGATGAGGTCGGAAAGTGTTCAGTGTGGTTCTTGCTTGACATGAAGCCTTAATGTGACTGCATTTAGTTGCAATGTCACCGCTTATTAAAACTGGGGTTGACTTCTACGTCTTTGATATCCCTCGTTAGTCATCAAAAATGTGTCTCTGGACTTCCCCAGGTTGCAACTTTGCCAGGCTACGCGCCGTAATAGGATGCAGGAATGTTGACACACTCGGAACGTTAGACCTCCGCCGCAGCCCCGGCCCTCAGCTGCAGCTGCAGATTGGACGATAACTTGTATCGCATCTAATATTCGTGCTTAAAAGTTGCATTCGTCGCAAAGTACCATCTGGCATATTTTATTGTAACTTAATCACGGAGAGAAAGGAGGAAGAGAGTCCTGCTTCTCCTCATTAGAAAGTCAAATGACTGTTGAAGTCCGGAAGAATGGAAACAAATTGCCAATGCTGTCTTTTTTTTTTTTTGTCATTCAAGTTTGTCATTTCTACAACCAGAACCAGATGTTTTCCAAATACATTTATCCGTGTTTTACTGCAGGAGAGAATAACTTTTTAATTCAAATCAAATGGAGCCGCAGATTAATGACTTGAAAAGTTGGTATTAAAAAAAAGCATGCAGGCACCCGCGGTAGGTCTGCAAGACGAAAAGGCCTTTATGCCAGGGAGCCGGAGCCATTATAAATCTCACCAGCCTGTGCCATCTTTAGGGCGTGGAGACTTAAAGAGGCACAGATTCATTATATTTGCTGTTCAGGTGTGCAAAGCCGAGTCCGTTATGCCCCCAGAGGCCAGAACGGAAATGACTCTAACTGTAAGCACTCCATTGCTTCTTTGGAGTCTTCACACACTAGAAGCCACGAGCCGACTCTGGTGACTCTGCTGACTCAGCCCCCGGAAAAATAAAGCCCTCAAACCTACCTTGAGCTGAATAGTTTGTGCCACTTTTTTTTTTTTTTTCTTTTTTTTTTTTGGTGGTGGTAATTCTTCTGCCTTCCACAAGTGCTTTCATGTATACTTGAGATCTTTGTTACATCAGTACAAATCTTTTTATCTACCAAAGTATTATTATGTTGTTGTTTCTGCATGCATTTATTTTTTCAGCATAAACGATCACTTATTAGGAGTAGAATTACGAGTCATAGCGCCTACTCGTTTGAAACCCATCTGCTGTCGAGATGCGCTCTGCTACAGTGCGTTTAAAAAAAAAAAAGCTGCAGTTTTTGAGCATTTTCCTCAGAGTGAACAAGGTTGTGAGCTACCAATACAAAATAATCATTTTACTTCAAATTAAGCTGCAAGCCTTCCCATTCTGTTTTTATTCTGAATATATATTTTCTAAAATGTTCATACTTCGGGTGAAACCCACCTTAGCTCAGTCTGAGTAACGTTCTCTGGTTACAGATGCTGTGTGTATTTGTATATATACATAATGCCGTTCCTTGTGTAACGAACAAGTTTTTATGTGTTTGTTGCTCCAGGGATTGGCGATGAGGCAAATCAGGTTCAGGTTTGATGGGCAACCAATAAACGAGGCAGACACACCAGCACAGGTAAGTCCGGAGTCTCCAAATTGCGCGAGTTTGGCCGCTGAAAGCAAGTTACCGAAAGGAGGAACGAACACAGGGCGCCCTGTTACTTACTTGGCATGCTCGACACGCCTCCGCGCGCTAATCCACTTGTGTTATGAAGAGATACTTCATGCATTCTTTTCTCTGTCCCGTCATGGGGAAGCTTATTTTAGTCCTTGTGATATTCCCGCCCGTCCCCGGCGGCAGTGTAAAAGGAATATTGGGAATCGGTCACAAAAGTGCACAATCGAGTCCAAATAACAGCCTCTCTTGTTTGTGTTATATTGTAGGGCAGACGGGCACCAGGGTGTTCTAAATCACCCGGCTGAGCAGTGTTTGGTCTGCAGGCCGAATCAAGGTGCAGTTGTAAAAATCAAAAGTGTGGGGGAAAAAAATATCCCGGCGGCGGATCAGCGTACAAAACATTCAGCCAAAAAAAAAAAACTTGTACTTTTGCCTCCACTGTTAAAATGACAAATTTTGAGGGAGCGGGGGGGGGCACGTTTTTCCCAGCAGAGTGAGACGTTTTAAAAGTCGGGAATGACGATATTTGGAATACTGCGAGTACATTTCAGTCAGATAAACGATATTAAATGACATGGATCGGAGAAAAGAACACCTTTACAACAGGGCGCCCCTGATCTTCATGTGGTTTCGAGCTGAGGTGCCGAGGCTTGGGACCAGGACTGTCTTCTAAATGTCCTCTACAAAGGAAACGGCGCTGGTGTCAAACCACAGACACGCCGAGTCATGTTTTTGTTTTTGTTTTGCTTTTTTTGTAAATTGGCTGCTCACTGGTGGATTGCTCGCGTTGAGTCGTGGTTCTCATTGGCCTGCTCCAGATGCGTGTTCAGACCAGTTCAGCAGCAGGCCAGCAGATGCCTCGGGGCGGCCGGGGCATGCTGGGGGCCATATGACGGATCTCTCTTTTTTTTTTTTTTTTTGCCTTTTAACAGTTGGAAATGGAAGATGAAGATACAATTGACGTGTTCCAACAACAGACGGGAGGCCGGGCTTAACGGACCGCATGCATCGCCACTCTCCTCCTCAACTGAACCAACCTTCCGGGCCCGTGACGCACAGAGGCTGCTTCGTAGCAACTTGTCCTATTGTCTCAATAGAAGTTGTCATTTCTCTGCTTCACACAACTGCTGTACAGTATTTTTCATTCTCGCCCATGTCATTTCTCTCTCTTTTTTTTCCCCCCTCCCCCTTGTACATAAACCACATCCAGATCTCTCTACATTCAGGTTTTGTTTGCTCATGCTGTATTGTAGTAAGTATTAAGGACCCCTCACCCCGACCCCCTCAGTTTTAGCTTTGTAAGGCTGCAGACAAATTGGACCGGTGGCAGGATGAAAAACAAAAAAAAATTAATTTAACCGACCTCAACAGATCAAGCATCGTTGGGTCTGATCTGGTTTGTGTCCAGCGAATGTGTCGTGGAAGGGTGCTACTTTGGGACTAGCAATCGGCGGGTTAATGGTTATAACCAGTTTTGGGAATGGGGGCCTGAATTTTTATTTTTTTTCCCGGTTATCTTCTGAATTTTTTTTTTTTTTTATATATATACATTTTTATATAGTAGTGGATGTGTAGGAAAAAAAATGTTTTAACCATTTTAACTAGGCCAAGCTTCAAACTTTTGGGGGGCGGTGGGCCTGAAGAGACGTCGCAGTCAAATAAACATCTGTATTGTCTATTAAGATACCTGTTAAAATAAAGCTATTGTCTTTTTTTTTTCCAAATTTTCACTGATCGTGTGTGGCTCTCCGCTGTTTTCTAAACCGTGGCGTTTTGGTTGACAGAAATGGATATATATATAAAGCTAAAAGCAAAAGTCGAGAGGCTCGTCCAGCTCGTGCTGAGCGAGTTTTCCCCTCCTATGAATCACAGTTTAAAACACTTTTATCAATAGATTTGATGGCATAAACAGCCTCCGGGGATGTGGACTCCTGCCTGTTTAACGACATGGAGCCGCCGCCGACAAGAGGGGCGAGCGCTGCGCTTTCTGACCAATGGGAGCGCGGTTGCGCGGCGTTCCGTCCAATCAGCGCGGAGCCCGAACACTGGTGGGCTGGGTCGTGGCTGGCGCAGCAGAACCAGCGCATCTGGTCTCCTTTAGGCTTCTCAGTGTCGGGTGGAGTCTACATCCCGTCGGTCCTCTGCGGGGAAGAATTTTTTTTTTTTTTAGAAATATATATATTTATATATATATATATACCAGCGGGTGTTTTGTTTCCCCCTTTTACTGGCCGCTTGTCTCCGGCGCGAACGTCGAACTATTTCTCAAAGATGACGACGACAACCACCTTTCAAGGCGTGGAACCCGGCACCAAAAGCAGTTCCAGGTAAACGGAGCCGAAGGAAGGAGAAAAAAAAAAAAGCCCCTCCGCGCAGGAACAAAAGAAGTGGACGCGGGCGAGCCTCTGAGCTAGCTAACGCCGCCCCCGTGCGCGCTCGGCAGCCCGCCGCTAGCGGTGGCCCGCCGCCGCCGCTGGTGCTGCTGGTGGCCGCGGCGGCGGCGGAGGAGGCGGCGGAAGGATTTTTGTGGATTTAGCTAAACTGTCACCCAGTCTTGCTAATTAAGTTAATCTTACTGCGCGGCCGATTCGACACATAGCGCCTCGGGAGCTTTATATCACGCCCGGGCTTTTGTCGCTTAATTAGCCACGCGAGGTAACGAGAGAAAGCAAGTGCCCCGAACGCAGATCTCCTATTATTATGTTTTTTTCTCTTTTTAAATGGACTCAGCTACGGAACTTAGCTCTCAGCAGACTGCGGCCGACTGCTAGATAACTTTTTTTTTTTTCTTCCCCCGACTGAGCCCCTCCCCTGTGCTAACTCTTCGGAATAATGTCACACATATTCTATTAACTTGGCATTTTTGGCATTTTTTTCCTCTCCTCTAAATAGATGAACCCCCCTCTTCTTTTTTTTTGTGAGCACGCGGTCGGTGCGAATCTGAAGTCTTGCGTGTCGTGATTATTTACAAGCTTGGCTCGCCGTTCGGGCGAATTGAAGTTTGCGGAAACTCATATATAGGTCTTTTTGTGTGTGTGTGTGTGTGCGTGCATGCGTGCATCCGTATGTGTGTGAGAGA